>PISX010006380.1:0-98169 GCA_004024625.1 Mellivora capensis
TTTCTGAGCGGGGAACCCAATGTGGGACTCGATTCCAGGACCCTGGGATCCTGACCTGAGCCGAAGGCAGAAGATTAAATGACTAAGCCACCCAGGTGCCCTGCGAGAGTACACAGTTTTTTATAAAACCTGGAAAATGTCATTCATTTTCTTGTGTTAGCTCCTTTCTGTCCTGATGCTTCCACCTTTTAGAAGAAAAGCTATTTAACTTCAAATTGCTGGAATTAATGTTAATTAGCTTTCTGGGCCATGGCTCTTTAATATCACTTGTTACTTTACCATGTCATTCTTCTAATGGTATGGGCTTCAAGTTTTCCCATTTGGGCTGCACCTTGCATTTACTGTTGGATTACTAGGGATAATTTATTTTATTTAATCATTTCTGAGGGTTCTGAACTTTTTAATGTAAAAGTAAGGATAACCTGATTCATCCTCTAGGCATCTAGAATAGAAGCAGGTGCCTGGATGAGGGTGTTATTTTTCTTTGAGGGACTAGTTTCAATCAGATGTACATGTGTATCCTTTAAAAATAATTATACATAATTTACGGAAGTGAAGAAAAAATGCCATTGTTTGATGATTGTAACTCTTTAAAGATCAGACTCAGGGGCACCTGTGTGGCTCAGTCGTTAAGCATCTGCCTTTGGCTCAGGTTGTGATCCCTGGGTTTTGGGATCGAGCCCCGCATCAGGCTCCCTGCTTGGCAGGAAACCTACTTCTCCCTCTCCCACTCCCCCTACTCATGTTCCCTCTCTTGCTCTGTCTCTCTCTCTGTCAATTAAACACATAAAATATTAAAAAAAAATAAAGATCAGACTCATTTGTTAGATAATAGAAAAGTTCAAAACTTCTGACTTCTAGATTCTTCTAAACAGGCTCTGATGTCTTTGGATTATGGTATTTCTCTCTCTAGAAACAAACATTTTTCTGACACCGGCTGAATTTTGCTAAACTTGAGCTGGAAGTATCAGGTGTTCTATTCAAGTGTCATTCCTTACAATTCGTTTCTTAGCCAAGTTCACTCTTCCAGTAGGTGGCCCTTGGAATGAGTAGCACTTCACACTACCTAGTTTGAGCCCACTCATCTTCCTCTTGTTTTACTTGCCATTCTAGCAACCTCTTCACTTTGGTAGCATCAATCAAAGATGCAGAAACTGGTAAAAGCTACAGTCCTGCAAAGAACGTTCGGCTTTATTCCTGACTACAACTTCCACCATTACTTTTGGGTTTTTTGTTTTGTTTTTTAAGATTTTGTTTGACAGAGATCACAAGTAGGCAGAGAGGCAGGCAGAGAGAGAGAGGGGGAAGCAGACTCCCTGATGAGCAGAGAGCCCGACATGGGGCTTGATCCCAGGACCCTGAGATCATGACCTGAGCCGAAGGCAGAGGCTTAACTCACTGAGGCACCCAGGCGCCCCTCTTTTACTTTTATTTTTGTGTATATTTAGGAAATACTATGAAAGTAAGCCACAGTTATAGGAATGCACCCACAACATTGGTTGGGAAGCTTTTATTTCTTTTTAAGTTCATTGTACATAAAATTCACATATTTATGTAATATATGAAATCAAGAGACTGTGTAAGAATCCAAAAGAAGAATTAAGGTAAAATGCAGAGTTTGATATTGATTCTGACATTCTCCATCTGTGGGAAAGTCACTCAGTCTACTAGACCTCTTTGGTTTATGTCGCCTTACCTAGTTGATTATTTTAAGGATCCAATTAATATTTTTTGAAAATTTTACAGATGGAGTGATGCTGGGGGTTTTTGATCAGGGTTCCTAAGTCTCAAAATAAAACAAGGTTGTGGACTCAGATTTCATTAACATTTCCATATTCTAAAGTCTTTATATATAACATTCCATCATCATTATCATTATTATTGTTTATAATTATTATTACTATCTTTGTGAACTTCAGCATGCTTCTTTTTCTGTAGAATGCTAGTAATACCTGCCTCCCAAGTGTATGGGGAAAATTTAAATTTAAAATTGCTGAGCACAGTTGATTTAGTATGTGTCATCTTTAAATTTCTCTCCCTGCTCCCCCTCAACTTTGAAGGTAAGGTCAGCACTTCTGAGATCTTTGGTCTTAACCTCTCAGCTTATGTTTCTCTTACAATGAATAACATCAGTTAGTTGCAGAAGGTCTTCGATGATGGAGTGAAAGGCCTGAATCCATTGAAATAAATTCCAAAATGGACAAAATAGGAAACAGAAGGCAGACTTGCTCATTGGTAGACTATACTGTCTGTGTGATTGAGAATCAAGTTCATTCCTTTTAAATATCATAGCTCATGAAGCCTTTTCCTTTCTCTTCTGCTACTGTTACTCATCTTAGGCTCCTAAAGCCTCCTGCCAGAACTTTCTACAAAGTTTTTTCTAGAGTGTTCTTGCTGCCAACATTTTTATTGTATCTGCATTAATGAAAATTTAGTTTTCCTAAAGCAGTTCTTTCATGTGTAATTCCCAAACATTTTTTGATTCTTTATTCCCAACAGAATAAAATCTACATAACTTAGCCTCACACTCAAGAACCTCACAGGACATCCTAGTGCCTCTCTTCTCCCATTTGTGTCTCCAAGTTCATTCTCTACCCTTCTTCAACTAGTCTGTGGCCCTGGTGGCCAATCTCTGTGAGCTATGTGAGTCAGAACCCCGGTAGGAAGGCAGAGAGAAGGAGCAGAATGACATCAGGGAATATATTCCCTCAGATTCCTTCTTTCTACTAAAAGTCTTCTATCTTCTCTGGTATCTCTCTCCATAAGACTCTGTCCTTCTGGGGTTTGATAACTCCCACTCTCCACTCCACCCTGAAGGTTGGAAATGGTTTTACTAGTGTTGGGATACTGCCTTATTCTGGTGGCTTTTCTATACCTTGCACACTCCTTTGTAAATATTCTCTGTAACAAACTCAACTTGAATAACCCAACTGAATGTGCCATCTGTTGCCTGTTACACTTCCTAAATTTATCTCATGCCATACTCTGCATCCTTTAAAGACAGATGGTTTATTATTGTTGGCATGGTGGTTCAGAACACCTACTTTGGAATGATAAAGCATTGGGTTAGAATCCTGATTTTACTACTTCTCAGTTCAGTGACTTGGATCAACTTATTCAGCCTCTCTCAGCCTCAATATCCTTATCTATTAAATTGAAATAATAGTAGTAGCTCCCTTGCAGAGTTATGTGGGAACCAAAGAAGTATGGAGAAGTTCTGTTATGTCACAGATGCAAAAGAAATATGGTTTTGGCCATGAGTATGTTTTGAGATCATATACCTCTTGCATTCATACTACCAAACTTTTTCTCCATTACTCCTGTTGTCTGCTTCTGTCTTCCATTCTAGGCTTCATTAAAGTCCTTGTTCTTTTGTAATCTCTTAATGTTTCTCACTTCTTATAATACTTACTCCCTGGAACTCTCCTTTATGTTTTTGTCTGTATATGTCTCCTTTTCCAAATTATATTGTCAACTATTGGATGATGGAACAAAGAATTTTCAGTTCATTGCATTTGCACCTAAGGTGGTATCGTGCCCCTAGCTCACTGTTGGGGAGATAGTAGAAGCTCAGTAAGCATTTGCTTAATTATTTAATTTTAATCATTTAATTTTAATTAAGGTAGGCAAATTTTATAATGCAAGTAATTTCAATTAAGTTAGATAGACAAAATGCATAATTCAAGTCACCAGAACAGATTTTTTTTACTACCATAGGGCCCATTTTAGAGTAGATACTTACTGAATATTTGATGACTTGGGTACAGACAAATTATCTGTAATCCTGTCTAAGCACCCCATTGACTACTGTGCAAACATAGTCTGTACATGTAATGAGATACTTTATATTAACCACCAAATGTTAATGATCTAAGCAGGTTAAATAACAAAGGAAGAGAATAGTATTAACAGTATTAGTATTAATGGCACATATCAGCATCCCAATATTTTTCTTATCTTTTTTTTTTTTCCAATTAGCAATAATCGCGCCTCGGATAAACCTCATTGGGTACGATACTGCCACTGCGCAAAGCTGTTATCTTTTTTTTATTTTTTAATTTTTAAAATTTTTTAGAAAGATTATTTATTTATTTATTTATTTGTCAGAGAGAGAGAGAGCCAGAGAGCAAGCACAGGCAGACAGAGTGGCAGGCAGAGGCAGAGGGAGAAGCAGGCTCCCTGCCGAGCAAGGAGCCCAATGTGGGACTCGATCCCAGGACGCTGGGATCATGACCTGAGCTGAAGGCAGCTGCTCAACCGACTGAGCCACCCAGGCGTCCCGATCTTTTTTTTTTTTTAAGTAGGCTCACACCCAGCCCAGAGTCCAAATGGGGCTTGAACTCATGACCCCAAGATCAAGACCCAAGATGACATCAAGAGTCTGTCACTTAACCGACTGAGCCATCCAGGTGCCTCTTTTTCTCATCTTTTAAACATACCAGCTTGGACATTCTCAGCACAATCCTAAAGAACAGATAGTTAAGGGGCCCCTGGGTGGCTCAGTCATTAAGCATCTGCCTTTGACTCAGGTCATGATCCCAGGGTCCTGAGATCGAGACCCTCATTGGGCTCCCTGCCTACTTGGCAGGGACCCTGCTTCTCCCTCTCCTACTCACCCTGCTTGTGTTCCCTCTCTTGATGTAATAAATAAAAAAACTTAAAAAAAAAAAAGGATAGTTAATGCATTTCCTCTGATAATAACATAAAAGCTTTGGCTTCTGTTTTATTATTTTTTAATGATTTTACTTATTTATTTGAGAGAGAGAGAGAGAGAGAGAGAGAACAGGAGTAGGGAGGAGGGGCAGAGGGAGAGGGAGAAGCAGACTCCCTGCTGAGCAGGGAGCCCCATGCAGTGTTCCATCCCAGGACTCCCAGTATCATGACCAGAGCCTAAGGCAGCTGCTGACCCACTGAGCCACACAAACACCCCTCCGTTATATTTTAAATTAGGCGCTTTCAGGAGGAATTAATTACTGGTCTCTAAAATAAAGACAACTGCAGAAGAGCCAAAGTAGAAGAACCCTGATTTAGCTTCTGGTAAGCAGAGTCATTCATCGCCTCTCAACTACATTGTCTTTTTGTCCTGAGAAAAGAATTAAGTAAAGGTATAGCCTGTAGGTGGCACTAGAGTCCACCGATCGCTCTCCTGCAGTCTCCAGTAAAGCACGAGGTTGTAACTGGGGTTGGCCTCTCCGCACCATGATGCGGTCCAGTGATATCTTGGACTTGGGGCAGCTGTGCAAAATCCTCATTGAACCTTGCCAGGTTCCTGTTGGAATGTGGCAGCTCCCCAAACCTCTGTCCTGTTAGTAGAAATGAAGTAGAGTGCAGAGGGAGAAGTGAGGGTTATCTGAATGTGATGTGCACGTCTCTGAAAATGATCTTGGTGATAAGTGTGTGGCAGGAGTTAAAAGTGAATTGATTGTAAACAGTGGGCTGGTTGATAATTGCAAAGGATTGGGGATCGTTTCTTTTGAGACTGTCCTAGAACACAGTAAGATGAGTCTTGTTCATTTTTTGGTTTAACTTATTAGGATAGTTGGGATTTTCATATTAGGATATTAATTTTTCTAATCACCCAGGGTAATGTGCTATATATATATATATATATACACACACACACACACACACACATACATATACATATATCCATCTATCCATCCATCCCAGGGTAATATTTTTAAGCAAGAACAAATGTAAAAGTGATAATTAAAATATGTATTTCAGTAACTATGTACAAAATAACTCAATGAAGATAGTTTTATTTTGTTCTTTTTATGGACGTGACTCATTTTTTCATAGGTAGCATATGAATGAAAGAGAAATGGCTTGGGCCTTGAACATATAGATCCTCTTTTTCAGGTTCACATGGGATGTGACAAAGGAGGCTTTGGGCAAAATTACTTTAGTTGCTTTTCTTCTGTAACCTTTACTCACATACCACTCAAATTACCACCAAAACTCTTTATATGGTCAGAACCTCTGGAGTTGGGAAGATAGTGGGTGTGTGTGCAGTGACCTTCTTCCTTTCTCTTCCCTACTCCCCAGTGGAGAAATACTGCCACAGGGCTTTGACTCCAAAGACCTAGAAGACTTCCCTGGTCTTGGTGAATTGGGTACATGGGAACCAAGACTGTTTCTTCTTGATTGACACAAAAGCCATCTTTTTGGTACACTTTCCTTAGCTTCACACCCAAATCTTGGTCCCAGTACTCTAAGTATTCAGAAGTTCAGCAGAACAACAACAACAGCAAAAAGTAGGCCAAAGCAATAGGGTATCTTTTCAGGGTTCCTGCTGAAATCTAGAGCAGAATTTATAAGCTGCTGATTTGGAGGCCTTTATTGGATGGGAGATGACAGCCGGGTGGGAGAGGGATCTGCCCAATGCCTAACAGTAACTACATTAAAACATGGAGAGGCAGAACATCCTCTTGGAGAACTGTCCTCCAAAAAAGTCTACAAAACATACTTCAAAGGCTAAGTATGAATTGTATTGATGAGAAAGGAAGTGTACTAAGTGAGGGGGGGATATAAAAGATTAAGTACTAGGTATAAGCACAATATATTTGCTTAGTGGTTCTGCTCGTGGAAAGGTAAAATTATGTGGCCAAGTATGTTTTTATTTCTGTTTTATGCTTATTTAGTTGAAATAGAATGTGATAAGTACTGAATTCTGGAAACCATGAACTACTCAGCAAGATATGAAAAGAACAACAAAAAGAAGCGAAAGAGGAGTCTTCAGGCAGTGTTGACGTTATTGCTGTCACAGGAGCACTAGTACGAACTTTATAACACTTTACAAAAATTTTAGAGTAGGCTTATTTGAAATGCTTAAACCCATTTGATTGTCAATGGCTTGTTTCACTGAGATATCCAGAAGCATTAAGTCTATGAAACTTCTTCCTTTGGGACACCCTGCTGCCAGTCTGTAATCCTGAACTAAGTTTTTGGTTATTTCTAGAAGATATTTGTTTCCATTTCTTATCTAGTAATGAGCATTGAGTCCACAAATGTAGTGACTTTTCTAGTAAATCCTTGGATTCAGGTAGATAAGAGGTCATGACCTGAAAATATAGAACAGTGGTATATTCATTGCTACGGTAGGTTAAGCATCAAATGTAGTGGTAATATTTTAATCAACAGAAATCTCTGGTCACTCTTGGCCCCTGATGATACTTCGTGCACTTAGGCTCCCGTTTGAACAAGTATCTGTTGATATGACTATTGACTCGGTTTTGTTTTGTTTTGTTTTGTTTTTTCCAATTGATTTGATTTCTCTCCTGCTTAATCAACTAGTATATGTGCCAGTTTTGAATACCATCTTTGGATATACTGAGGGCAGAAAATGATCCTTACTTTTTAAATAGTCTTCATGATAACATTGGAACCTCACATATTTAGATCAAAGTTAGTGACTATTAATCTACACACTATATATATCTAATTTTGTCTTCTGTTATTGTTTCCAGCTTTGTGAATTGTATTATTGTTAGCTGATGAGGCTATAAACACTTTGAAAATATAGGTTTTCAATTTCTAATATGTAATATAGTGGATTAGATATCCTCAAAGCACCTTTCACTTCAAAAATGAAGATAGTAAAAAAATATTAGCTATATTTAGTCAATTACCATATGGTTTTACTTACTTGTGGAACATAAGGAATAACATGGAGGACATTAGGAGAAGGAAAGGAAAAGTGAATCGGGGTAAATAGGAGGGGGAGATGAACCATGAGAGATTGTGGACTCAGCAACAAACTGAGGGTTTTGGAGGGGAGCAGGTGGGGGGATGGGTTGGCGCCATGGTGGGTATTAAGAAGGGCACTGATTGCATGGAGCACTGGGTGTTTTACATAAACAATGAACCTTGGAACACTGCCTCAAAAACTAATGGTGTATTGTATGGTGACTAACATAACATAATTAAAAAAAAAAAGATAAATAAAATGCTTTACTGAGTAAACAAAAAAGTCAGGAAAATACTCAGAGGCTGAAAACAGAGTGAAAATGGGAATCCAGAAAGTTAAGCAAGCACAAAATAGCTGGTTATCCTGGGGCAGCTGTCAATTAATGAGTACCCTAAAGACCCATTTAAAAAATCATATGAAAATCACAGAAAAGAATATAATGCCTGCCCTGCTCACAGTGGGAAATCTAAAAGGAGACTGTCACTCATACCCAGGACCACAAAGAACTATATCCCCAGTGAAAGGAAAAGTTCATCCATCAAAAGAGACAGGAATGAAATTTCCTTATCTTAACATGATAGTTTAAGGAGAACATCCTGTCTTCATGTGTGTGGTTTAAGTTTAAAATTCACACCACCCACCTGGAAACAGAAACCCTCATCTAAAATTTTAATACTTGATTCGGAGGGCTCCTGAGCACCTGATGAAAACAAGAATGACTTTCTTCTTCTTCTTTTTTTAAAAAATATTTATTTATTTATTTGAGAGCGAAAGAGACAGAGAGAGTACAAGCAGGGAGAGAAGAAGAGGCAGGGGGAGAGGGAGAAGCAGACTCCCCGCTGAGTTGGGAGCCAGACACGCAACTTGATTCCAGAACCTGGAGACTATGACCTGAGCCGAAGGTAGTTGCTTAACTCTCTGAGACACCCAGGCGCCCTAAGAATGATTCTTTCTTAAGGAACACACTTTTAATCTAAGCTCTAAGAATTCCTCAAAATGAAAATAAAGTGCAAATTTCCAAAGAAGTAAGTCACAAAACACAAGACCCTATAAAGCCAAAGAGTAAGGGCTAGCAAAACAAATGACAAAAATGAGACTCTCAAATATCTTAGTTATTGAAAATAACAGCAATAGCATAGAAAATGACTTCATTTAATGTGTTAAAAACAATAGTGTATCAAAATATTAATGAAAATATTATGAAATTCATCAAGCAGTTAAAAATAACTAATATTTTTAGTAATAAAATGTAGTAGATAAGATTTTTAATGGATAGGTTAAAATTTTCCCCTGTGTCTCATTCCATGCACAGATTAAGAGGAATCATTATATACTCATGACCTTGGGGATAGTCAAAGTCCTAACTCAAGAGAAAAAAAAATTAAATTGGGCTTTCTCAAAATTAAATACTTTGTTAATTAAAATATATCATTCAGAAGATAAAAATCCAAACCAGAGACTGTGAGAATATATTTGCCAAACATATATCTGATAAAGATCTGTGTCCAGAAAACATAAAAATTCCCCATCATAAAAATCGAGACAGCAAACCCAATTTTTGAAATGGACAAAAAAGAGAGTTTATCCAAAAAAAAAAGTGATTTCTAAAAGCTATAAACTGGAAATGACCTTAATATCTATCAATAGAAGACTGGATAAATAAATTGTGACATATTCAGATGGTAGAATATTACTTAGCAATGAAAGGAACAGCCTACTGTTGGTGATAGTGTGATAGTATGGACACAGGAGAATACATACTGTAATTTTACATTTATATGAAGTCCAAGAACAGGCAGAACTAAGCCATCGTGAAAGATACCAGAACATAGGGTATCTCTGGGAGGGAGACTGATGAAAAGGGGCCCAATAGAATATTCTAGTGTGATGGACATGTTCTGGGTCTCGATGAATTATGTTAAGGGGGCATGTACAGTTGTCAAACGTATCAGAATGAAAACTGAAGATTTATGCATTTTCTTTTGTGGGCTTATACATCAATAAAAAAATAAACGTTAAAGCTATACTTCTAGGTCAGTTTATTACCTTAGATGAATGTATTCAAGAAGAGGTAAGATGGGAAATTAAAAACTAAACTTAAGAAATTAGAGAATCTGTAAAATAAGCGGTTAAAAAACAGAACAAACTCAGAGTAAATCATAAACATAGGAGCAGAAATGAAAGAAAAGAAAACAAAAATACAATAGAAAAGATAGAAGGTGGTGGCCTGAAAAGTCTGAGATACAACAAACCTTAAGCAAATTCATTAAGCAAAATGAAGAAGACCCAAATATCAGTACCAGGAATGAAAAAGAGGACATAAGTATGGATGCATTAGAGATTAAAAAGATGAAAAGACAATTATTTTTTCTTTTCAAATTTTTATTTAAATTCTAGTTAGCTGACATACAGCATATAGTGCAATATTGGTTCCTGGAGTAGAATTCAGTGACTCATCACTTGCATACAACACCCAGTGCTTATCATACCAAGTAGCCTCCTTAAAAGCCATCCCCCACGGACCTCCCTCCATCAATTTTTTCTCTGTCTTAAACAGTCTCTTCTGGTTTGTTTCTTTCTCCTTTTTTCCCTTCTCCCCCAACCCCAGTATGTTCATCTGTTTTGTTCTTAAATTATATGAGTGAAATTATATGGTATTATGGTATTTGTCTTTCTCTGACTGACTTATTTCACTTAGCATAATACATCTAGCTGCATCCACATCATTAAATGGAATGATTTCATTCTTTTTGATAGCTGAGTGATAGTCCATTATATATATGTACCACATTTTCTTTATCTGTTCATCTGTTGGTGGTCATTTGGGCTCGCTCCATACTTTGGCTATTGTTGATAATACTGCTGTAAATATTGAGGCTCATGTACTCCTTCGAATCTGTATTTTTTTATCCTTTGGGTAGGTAAATACCGAGTAGTACAGTTGCTGGATTGTAGGGTAGCTCTGTTTTTACCTTTTTGAGGAAACTCCATACTGTTCTCCAGAGTGACTGCACCAGTTGGCATGCCCATCAACAGTGCAAGAGGGTTCCCCTTTCTCTGAATCCTCAATAACACCTGAAATTTGTTGTTTCTTGTATTTCCCTGATGATGAGTGATGTTGAGTATCTTCTCATGTGTTGTTTGCCATCTGGATGTCCTCTTTGGAAGAGTATTCATGAAAAATAATGTTTCATAAAGAAATTTATATTTAAATGAAATGGGAAATTTTTTGAAAAATAGAACTTTTTTCTAAAAAAAAAGTTCATCAAAATTGATTCAAGTATGTAAAACCCTGATTCCTATAACTATCAAGTTACAATCAGTAATTTAAAACTTCTTTCCACAAAGCATACCTCAGGTCCAAATGATTTTATAGGCAAATTTCATCAGACATTAGTGAAACAGTTTGTTGCTGTCTTATACAAAATTTTCCAAGAAATAATTCAAGAGGCAACACTCTCCAGCTCTCCTTATATGGCTAATATAACCTTGATACATACCAGAAAATGTATACAGCAGGAAAGAAAATGGCAGGCTGATCTCATGCATGAACAAAGATGCAAAAGTTCAGATAACTTATTAACAAATTGTGGCCAGCGGTGTGTAAACAAGATAATTCATGATGATCGAGTTGGGTTTAGCCCAGAAGTACAAGGTTGGTTTAACATTAGAAAATCTATTTCTATTACATAAATAGCCTTAAGGAGGAAACACCTTCTCAATAAATGAAGAAAAACATGCAGTAAGGTTTATAATATACTATACTAACTGGTCTTAGGAAATCGGTAATAGAGGAAACTTCCAAGAGAATTTGTTGAAAGAAAATCTTAACAAAAGATTGTACATAACAATGAAATATAAAAACCATTTCCTTTAAAATTAAAATCCAGTCAAAGACTCTGTCATCTTTAGTCTTCATTGCACTGAAAATACTAAATAACAAAGAAAGTCAAGAGAAAAAAAATATAAGCTCTGAGTATGAGAAGAGAAGAAACAAAAATAGTATCCTTTAAAGGTGTTATGATTCTCTACATGAAAAAACAAAATTATGCTTAGAAAATTAGAAGAACATATGACATTTTAGTAAACTCTTCAGGTGCAAAAGCCATGTAAAAACAATTATGTATAGTAGGAAGAAAGAAAATTTAATTTAAAATTAGTTACCATTTAAAATAAGGTTAAAAAAAGATAAGATATCTAAGAATAAATTTAACAAAAGATATACAAAGCTGTTATGTAGAGAGAAACAAAAAGTCCTTTAAAATGTAGTAATAAATATCAAAATAAATGAAGAGATGTACCATATTAATGGAAGGAAGATTAATCATCTCCAAAGTGATCTGTAGAGTCTACACAGTCTGAATCAAAATTGCGAAAGGTTTCGTAGATGAAAATCTCATTCTAAAATAATTATGGAATAGTAAAGGATTAAGATTGGCTAAAATGGTGAGGTAGATGAACACTAACACAGGAGACTTTTTTCTTTTAGCCACAAACCAAGACTTATTAAAACCTATAGTCAATTAGGTAGTAGTATATTCAGTCACACAAAGATGGATTGAACAGTAAATCAGAATAAAGAGTCCAGAGCGAGCTCCCGTGTATATGAAAACTTGATTCATGCTGGAGGTGGCTTGCTGATCAGTGGCTAAAGCATGGATTTTTTAACAAATGGTGCTGGGATTAATTATCTATATGAAAAATATAAAGTTGGATCTCTAACTTATATAATTCAGAAGAGTCAGTTCCAGAAGGAAAAATACTTGAATGAGAAAGAAGAACAGAATTATCTATAGAAGTACATTTGGGAGAGTATGTTTACTACCTCAGGATTTAGGAGACATTTTTTGAAAAAGACAAAAGGAGCACCAACCAACCATATTACTGCTAAATTCATGTACTTTAAAATTAAGAACTTTATAAAAAGGAATCAAGACATGGGAAAAGCTATAAACTGAGAGAAGATACATAAAACTAGCAAAAGAATATTTTTCTAGACTAAAAAGTTGATGTGGTAATTAATAATCATTATAAAATGAATAAAAATATAATAAGGCAAGTGACACAAGAGGAAGTGGCAGAAAAATTAAGAAGATATTTCAAAGAGCATGAACTACTTATGACCAATTAAATAAATAAAAATTGGATCAATCTCAAGTACAAATGATAACTCCAAGGAAAATAATAGTTCAAATCTACCTGATTGTCAAAAGTTAAAATGCCTATTAATATCTTCTTTTTTTAATTTCATTTCTTTTCAGTGTAACAGAATTCATAGTTTTACACCACACCCAGTGCCTATTAATATCAATGTTGATGAAGATGTTGAAAAATAGAAACTTCTATATACACTGCTGGTAAGAATATAAGCTCTTTCAACCACTTTGGAACAGCCTTTGGTATTATTCAGTAAAGTTGAAGAGACACATGCTCCATAACAGAAATTTTTTTCTTGATATATATCCTTGAAAATTTATTGCCAATTGTCAGCCAAATGCAAGTTCAAAGTGGCATTGATTATTATAGCAGAAAACTGAAAATAACATAAATGTCAGTACCAGATGGATAAATATGCTGGGGTAATTACATGATAGGATCCTATGCAATAATTAGAATGAGTTAATTATGCTTATGTATCAACATGGATGATGTTTATGTTAATCACAATGTTGAGTTTAAAAAAAGACAGAATATATACAGAATTATCGCATTATGTAAAATGCAAACTAAAGTAAAATGCAAACTAAAGTAAAAATGCAACACTGTGTTGTTTAGAGATTCATAGTTATGTATTAAAACTCTGAAGATTAGTAAGGGAATGATTAAAACATAATTCAGGTTGGTAGTTACTTTAAGCATCGAGGAAAAACAGGTTCCGTCTGGGAATGGGAACAGGGGACTTTAGAAATATTTGTAGTGTTTTTTTTCCTAAGCTGGGTGGAGGGTATGCACTGTGCATTTTATTGTTACTTAAAAAATATACTTACATGTTTTTCTTGTATGTATTTAACAGAACATTTTTTTATAAACAAAAACAAAAGTCATAATGTGTTTTTCTCTCCAAGGCTGATGAAATTGGACAATCATTAAACATATGTTTTCAGAATTAAATAAGGCATTGCTGGGAATTCTAAGTTATTATTGGAGATAAAAAGAAATGTTAAGTTCCATTAGAGGCTATGTAAGGGTCAAGAAAATATTTTTAATATTCTAGAAGTGGCAAAAATGGTATATAACTTTGAATACTTTGTATCAGATTGCTACAATATTTTGCTCTGGTTCCAAGTGGACGATGAGAATGGCTGCAGGCTTATCAAAACAAGATGAATTGTTGGTTTATGCTGTCCGCTATTTGCAATGTCACACCAGAACTGTAACTTTCTGTGCTTAAACTGTGCCAGGATGGATGCTCAGGGTTCTCTAATTAGCAATCAGCACCTTGTTTTCTGATTGCCCTGCCCCGATGCCTCCCCACTTTACTGATTGCTCCAGGGCAGTCAGTCTGTACTGGGAGAGCTGTGTCTTTACTGAGCCCCCAAAATGTGACTCTGGCCAGATTGGGAGTCTTCATAGTCTCCCCCATCAGGAAGCTATCCAAGGAAAGTAGGTAGCTTGAAAGAACTGTTTCAGCACGAAGCTATACAGGGATGTTTGTGCTGTCCCAGGGCTAGTGAATGAAAGGACATTTCCAGAAAGACATTTTCCAAGCCTTTGAATAGCTTTGCCATAACAACACAATCAGCCTGGTATTGTCTGGCTAAAGAGAAACCACTGCCATTAGCAGAAAAAAATAAGTAGGGCTTATACTTTCTCTGTGTTAGAGTCCATTTCTTTGAAAATTATCAATTTGTTTGGCCATTTGCAAACAGTTTCTCTGATTCAATTGTTTCTTTGGCTCTCTGGAGTGGTGATTGGTAAAATAGATACCTCTCCTCCAAAGAGCCTGAGCTCACCTCACTTGGGATCAATACTGAGCAAAATTAAAATTGAATTTATTTGGTAAGGTTTAAATTGAATTGATGTCTGTGAGGAAACTGATGTATTTCTGCACAGTATGTCATACACACTGAGTATATTTTTTAATTTTAATTTTCCAGCATTCTGATGTTATTTTTAAAATACATTTGTAACATATATGGCATCATATAAAAATTATAACACAGAGGACATTGGGAGACGGAGAGGAGAAGTGAGTTGGGGGATATCAGAAGGGGAGACAAACCATAAGACTGTGGATTCTGAGAGACAAACTGAGGGTTTTGGAGGGGCGGGGCTTGGGAGGTTGGGTGAGCCTGGTGGTGGTGGGTATTAAGGAGGGCACGTATCTCATGGAGCACTGGGTGTGGTGCTTAAACAATGAATGCTGGAACACTGAAAAGAAATAAAATAAAATAAATTGCTTGTTTTCTATAAATTAAAAATAAATAGAAAACTAAATAAAGTCAGAAAAAAAAAAAGAGAAAAAAAAGAAATCAAGAAACAAAAACTAGAATCTTTCCCATTAACTTTTAGAGCAGATTCCCTTCCCCCACATCCCCGGCCAAGGATTAAAAAGCTTTCCAAATAATCTCAAAATGCCCCAAATCCTTATGAGGAAATGTTGTATAATCACAGATTATCACCTTCTTTCTGATTTGTTATGTGATTGTGGATAACCCCTTTAAGCTGCCGTGTGCTCTCCTCTTCTGTCCCTTTGAACAGGGTCTAGAATTTATTGACATGGATACTCGACAGCTGAAAAAGATGACGAGTAATTTTGTAGTTCTCTGTGGCACTCTTCCATACAGAGGAAAATTTTAAATCTCTGTGAGGCTCTCCAGTATTTGTCATGTCTCCCATGGCTTCTGTCATTACCTGACTCTCTTTGCAGTTTTAGCTGTCTCAATACCAAGTTGGTGATAATAATAAATAAGCAGGCATTTCATCCTTTGGAAATGCAAATACTATGCATCGTTGGCATGTTTTAGGAAGTAAAACAGGAAATCTTCAAACTTGATTTGAGGATTTTTTTTAACGATTTTATTTATTTATTTGGCAGACAGAGATCACAAGTAGGCAGAGGGAGAGGAAGGGAAGCAGGCTCCCCGCTGAGCAGAGAGCCCGATGCGGGGCTCAATCCCAGGACCCTGAGATCAGGACCGGAGCCCAAGGCAGAGGCTTTAACCCACTGAGCCACCCAGGTGCCACTGATTTGAGGATTCTACAAAAGCGATCTCCATGAACATTGTTTGAAGCAATTTTTTTTTTTTTTTTTTTTAAGGGCACTTGTGTGGCCCAGTCCGTTTAGCATCCAACTCTTTGTTTCTACTCAGGTCGTGATCTCGGTTTCCGGATTGAGCACCACTTTGGGTTCCACGCTCTGCAGAGAGTCTGCTTGGATTTCTCTTTCCCTCTTCCTCTGCTCCTCCCCCCACTTGTACTCCCTCTCCCTCCCTCTCTCTAAAATGAATAAATAAATCTTTTAAAAAAATAAATAAAACAATTTTATAGTTAGATATATTTATTACCTCTAGTACTATCAAAAAGTGTGCAGAATTCCTTTATGTAATTTGCAGAGAGTTGGGTTTCAGTTTAAATATATTCAATTGTAATCACTGAAAAAGTTACTTATTTCTATCTCTAAAGAGTTCATAGATTCATGAGGGGATCAAGCAGCTACAGTACATTAATTATATAATAAATATGATAAATTGCAGAATTTATTGAAAGCTCTATGGGCATATGAGGAACAATTGAGTCTTCTCAGAGGAGGAGGAACCAGGGAGAGATATAGAAATGTGCTATTTGAAGGGGATCTTACTAGATTCAAGGAGAGAGTGGGAGAGTGGAGGGAGAACCGCTATGGATATTTTGCTTTCTTTCATTTGCAAATGACCAAGCCAAAATAAAGAAGGGCACAATGCAGAAGCCCCTGGAAGCTCCCTGAGGCCCTGCCTCACTTTCCATATAGGTAGAATCCCTGGGGTTCCACATTTCTGACTGCTGGAGCCAGAAATTCCCCTCTCCCTAGATTGTTGAGCCTAGGAGTTTGAACCTAGCAAGAGCTCATAAACTACTCTGTAATTTATCATAAAGTATTACAGCCACAAGGTAGACCACGTTGCACTTTGTATGACCTAAAAAATAGTTTGTAAGTAGATTAAAATATAAAGTCAACTGGAAAACATTTATTATAGTAACTGAAAAAGCAGGGTATAATGTTTCATATTTAGTATATCAACTATGGAAAAATGTGCATAGAAAATAGAAGGGAGAAATGACGATATGCTAGTGGTTGCCTCTGGGAGGTAGTTATGGTTTTTTTTCATACTTTTCTGAACTTTATAATTTTTCTACTAACAACACTAATTTTGTTTAGAGTAATGGAAACCGTATTTTTAAAAAAAGCCTTTTCAATTCCATAACATCATCTAATTATGTCTGTCCTGAAAATGAGAGTGATTCTGTCTCTATTAGATGGTGGTGGTGGCAGAATTTCACATCCTCCTCAAACAGCATTGTTTAGATCATTTTGCTTACTCTCATTTGCAACGACAAGACTGTCTTTCCTTGCCAAAGTAATACTGTCTTTCTTGGTTAATTTTGTTTTGTTTTTCCACCCTCTGTGCTCGGAAGATCATTTTAGGGTCAAAGTGTTCCCCTTCCTAAAGGGTCGGTTGTCATATGTGACTCTAACACTTAAGCCCTGAGTTGATCTGAATCTTGGCTCCAAAGAGGCAACCGCATTCTAGAGGCTGCTGGCAAGTCTGTTGGTGACCTGGTTATCCAGCAAAGCCTGCGCTCAGGCTTCAGGGGATCCATTCCACTGCCTTCCTTTCTACAATTACACCTGTTGATCTCATTTTATCTCGACTGCCAAGGTGGTCTCTTTCTCTTGACCCTTTGCCCACACTCAGCTCCGTGGATAGGATTCCTCTTAATCTCAAGTCACTTTAGCAAAGCTCACCTGGTATGGGGGAAAGTCTTACTTCCCCACTCAATGTTTGAAGAATTCCCTTTGGGGCAACTGGTGAATGTCTCACCAACGTAGAGGTAATTAGGAAGTGATAAGATCAGAGCCCTTCACTTGGGGGTGCATCTTAGCGACCCTTGTCACATTACAGCCACATTACGCCCATTAGTCTGCCTACGGAAATGCCAGCACCCTAGTTTTCATTCTTTCTCTCTTTGATTACACAAACTACCATCTGGCTAGTGTGCAGACTCAGTAGCCAAATTCAGTGGCATCTTTGCTATATGCTCTTAAACATTTTTCATTCTCATGGAGCCGGGAATTTCCAGACCTGCAGCCTTTTCACTCCCCTCAACCATGATGTTTTCTGATCAGATCTTCTCCCATGAACTTCAGAGGGATTTCTTTTTTCTTTGGGGGAGGTTTACAATTATGAATATATTTCTTTACCATTTCTCAACCTTTTCATCATCCACTGTTCTTAGGAGGTAAATCCTTCCAACCCACTGAATTTATTATTATTATTGTTGTTGTAGTTGTTATTATCAGTGGGCCCACAGATGGAAAGCATGCAGGAGGAAGAAATGTGTGTTCCAAAAAATGTGTGTTTGTATCTTTTTACCTGATATATTCTTGACACCATCAAATTACAGGAATAACATTGAAAGCTGGCCTGCCATGAAAAGAAGTTACATTTGAAAAAAAAAAAATGAGCCTTTGGTCATGAGCACAATGACATTGACTGAAACTCTTCACTCTTCTGCCTCCTCTATCTCAGCAATCTGGAGGGTCATTCCGCTTTTCAGGAACTGCCTCTGGGATGGGCCTTTAAACCACACGGTGTGGCCTCCAGCTGTTTCCTACGGCCTCTAGCTGTTTTCCTACAGCCCCCAAACCCCATCACATTGACTTGATCCACAATCTCATGGGCAGCCATTTCTGGAGGCTCCTTATGGAGCTAAGTAATAGGTTATCCTCTCAGCACCAGGACTGTGAAGACAGACCCCTTCTGCCTCTCATCCCTCTTTGTCTCAGTTACCACCACAAGGGCAAGCCTCTCCCTCTGTCCTCATTACCTGAGACCTTTTCGCTACACTGGTCTGTACAGCTCTCATCTGACTTGCCTCTGTACCTTCCACGAACTTCCTACTCAGGTCAGCAAATTCTCTCCATCCTCTCTTATTGCAAAGCCTCCCATGGACTTCCTGGCCCAGACTGAAACCTGGCTGTCATCAGAGAGCACTGTTTTCCTGCAGTACTCTCGTGTGGGGTCGGTTTCCCCTCTCACATACCCTTGTCTCAGGGCGTGGTAGGAAGCTTCCTTATCCACCTAGTCCCTTACTGTCGCTTTGGTCAAGCTGAAAACCAGAAACCTCTCTCTGCCAGAGGTGAAGTGTTTATGTGGGATCAAAGAATTGCAGTTCAGGGGACACAGATTTAGCTAGAAACCCAAAAGAGTGTCCCAATTATAGGAGGTAGACTCAGAGGTTTTAAAGAAAAACAGAGGTTTAGGTCAGTTGTTTTTAGAGGAGTTCATTGATGCTGACATGCAGGGCTAGGTTTGTCTTTCATTGACTGGTCAGGTGTTCACCCTGCAAGTGCTTTTATCAGTCTTTAAGTTGGATCTTCACAGTCTTGCTGACGTCTTGGAATGTTGGCAGTTGGGCCGAGTTCACAGGTTTAGAAAATAGGACATACAAGGTAGTTACTCTGAAATGGCTGCTCCGGCTCTATTTAAAAAAAAAAATGATTCCTGGGGTGCCTGCTTGGCTCAGTTGGTTAAGCATCTGATTCTTGAATTTGGCTTAGGTCATGATCTCTGGGTCATGGGATCAAACCCTGCATGGAGCACTGGGCTCTGTGCTCAGCAGAGAGTCTACTTAACGTTCCAGATTCCCTTTCCCTCTGACCCCACCTCCAACCCCGCTCATGTGAGTGCATGCACACACACTCTCTCTCAAAAAACAAGAAACAAATGACTCTAGTTATGTCATTTTTCATGCTTTTATGTTGTTTTCTGTCATTATCCTTTCAATCCTTATCCCTTGGCCACCCTGGACATTTTTTTCTTTTTCTTAAACCATCTCAAGCTCTTTCCTATCTTGTAGCCTTTTACAGTTGATCCTCGAACCACACTTTGAACTGTACAAGTCCACTTATCCAGGGATTTCTTTTGGGGGGTAAATACAGTACAGCACTATAAGTGTATTTTCTCTTCCTTATGATTGTCTTAATAACATTTTCTTTTCTTTAACTTACTTTTAAGAATGCAGTATGTATTCCATAGACCATTGAAAATATGTGTTTATTGACTGTTATGTTGCTGGTAAGGCTTCTGGCCAACAACAGACTATCGGAGTAGTTTTGGGGAGCCAAAGTTAGTATGTGAATCTTCACTTGCACAGCAGGTCTGCACCCCATCCTGTGTGTTGTTCCAGGGTTCACTGTGTACTCAGTTCCTTCTTGCTGTAGGTCCTCGCAGCTGTTACTTTAGGTTATTTTATTAGTTCCTTGTGATTTTCAGGTACAACCATTTTCTCTCACCATTGTGTCCCGATGCCTAGCACATAGGCACACACTATTTGAGAGAGGAAGCAAAACGCACCATGGCTGTTAGAACAACGATACACATTCCAGAGTTGTAGAAACTGAGGATCTGACAGTAAAACAAACCTGTGGAAGCCTATTCATTGGAAGCTATAATAATGTGTTTTAGGAGTGACTTCATGAGGGAATAATTAGAATTTGGGGCATCTGGTGCATTTAAAGTGGTGGGAGATGAAGTGGTATAGGCAAATAGCCTATCTTCTGAGAGGCAGTCGCTGGAGAAAGTTTGTGCAGTTTGAACATACTCAAAATATATTGATTATAATTTGTGAGCAACAGAAAGCAAACATTTTTATAAATGTCTTTGACTAGTATGAACACACAAGTTATTGGAGAAAGCATGGAAAGAGGTTTAAGGTGAAAATACACTGGTTGACTATGATTCTCAAATATTGTCTCATGCAGTCTTTTCTTTGGAAACAAATGGCTGTCAATCCGAGACTGAAATCTGGAGAATGCTCTTAATATAAGTATTTGGTGTTTCTGAATGTTCCACTTAAGCTATCAGGACATATTTGGCACTTTTAGGATGCGAAATTGAAGTATCTGACTTACCATGAGAACCATTCATCTGTGCATAAAGATAAGCTCAAGATGTGGGCATTGAATAGTGTTTGGATTTCTTTTGGCAGGGTTTTAAAACATTTTCAGGTTTATTATCCATCTTTACCTGTCTTGGCAAGGGTAAAGATGTAACTACTGAATGCATATTAGGTCTCTAAGTGTCCTTTAGTTAGAGCCAAGAAAGAAGAGCAATGGTACGTGTGTGTGTGTATGTGTGTGTGTAAATTGTAAATTGTTTGCAAACACAGCATATCAGAGAAAATGCCAGTAATGGTTTTGTTGAATAAGATTACTTTTGAGCATAAATCAGCATTCTGCCTATTTTAACAGCTTCATCTTCCACAGTGTCTGAAAGTCATACATGTATTATCATATTTTATCATTACCATGTAATTTGATGTTGTCATTATGGTCATTTTACAGATGACAAATCTGAGGTTCAGAGAGGTTAAGTAAAATTTTCAAAGTGAGCGGCATAGCTGGTACTTAGCCTTTGGTTTTGCCCATTCCACCTTCAGTATTTTATGCGCTGTCTGAATTGGAACAGATCCTGAGAGCATCCGAAACAAATTATAGCTTGGAAGGTTTGGCACCCTGTCCATCCTGAGGTGCAGAGAGTGGTCAGAGGATTTGACACCTTTCTGTTGCAGATTTCCTAGCTACATTCATCTCCTGGGGGTGCACGCTATGGAGCATCAACTATTTCACAGGGACACACTAAGAGAAGGGCATAGTTTAAGTCTGTCAGTACCTATGGAGGAAGCCCTTTTGGGCCAAGGATCAGGAATATTTTTTACCGCAAAATAAACTCTTAGAAGATGATGAGTAGTAAATATTGCTGATCTGGGCCCATCCATATGGTGTCAGTCTCCCTAGAATTGTTCAGTTTTCAGGATGTGAGTCCCTTTATTTTCTAAGCACATATAGGAGAGAACTCACAGTTTTAATTATGTGCTGGAGCTGCTCTATGGTTCTGGTACAGAAGAAACAAGTCACTTATGCTTCCCAATACATTCTTCAGTCATTAGTTCTACATTCGTGACTTGTCTTCGGTTCATTTGATATTATATCCCTTATGATTGTCCCAGTTCTTCCGGTATCTTATAATAAGGAATATGACTGGCCTTTGTCCTTGGGTCCTGGGAGGGAGACTCAAAATCCTTGGGATTTCCTGAGTAATAACAGTGGCTTTGTTATTCATGACTCCTTGGATCATATCTGAGTTTATGCAGATGAGGTGACTCCTGGTGGTCCCTAGATAGTTTTAGAAGGGAGGCTGGACACAAGGTAATCACATGATTAAAGGGCTGGGACTTTGAGCCAGCCTAAACTCCAGGGCCGGGTGGAGGACCGCGGATTGATTTCACTTCTGGTCAAGGTTTTAAGGTAACCACAGTAAAAACTCTGGACACAAGGCTCAGTGGAGCTTCCTGGTTGATGAACCCAACGGTGTGCCTAGAGGGTAATACACTCTGATTCCATGGTTTGAGGGCATGGAAGTTCCGTGTTTCAGACACTCCCTGTGCTTATATTATGTGTCTTCTTATTAAGGCTGTTTCTGAGTTGTATCCATCATCGTAATACTGCAATTCGAAGTAAATAGCATTCCTGAATTCTGTATTATTCTAGAAAATTGAGTGTGAGGGGAGTCATGGGAACCCCCAAATTTCTGGCCATTTATCAATATTGCTGATGGCCTAAGGATCACTTGACTTTGTCACTGGCATTTAAAGTAGGGTCAGTCTTCAGAAGACTCAGGCCTTAATGTGTGAGGTTTATACTAATTCCAGATACTTAGTGCCAGAACAGAATTTCAGGAGCACCTGGGTGGCTCATTCGGTTGGGCATCTGACTCAGTTTCAAGTCAGGTCACGATCTCGGGGTTGGGAGATCGAGCCCTTCATTCTGCTCCATGGATATTCTCTCTCCCTCTACCCCTCCACTGCCCCCTCCCCCGACTCCTGAGCCTGCATGCTCTCTCTCTTCAAAAAGAAATCAAAACAAAACTGAATTTCGGTATGTTAGTTGATGTTCGACTATTTGGGATTGAAACAGAGGACCCCATAGGAATGATGTGTTATTAAATTATGCACTGACACATCTTTTGTGAATTAAGAGAAACAACTCACTTAGCAGATATAGTTATTTTTTCAATCTTGGAACTTTGTATTTCTTGGATCTCAGTATTTGCTGGGATAAATTTTGTCTACAGGACCAACTCCCCTGGATATAGTTGGGATAGTTTCATATGATTTAACCGATTCCTTGATCAGCATTGTGAGTGTAACCAGCGTCAGGTAAAGTGCCCATGGGACTTTCTGCAGTATTTAGCAACTAGGTAAAGGATGCCAGTGACAGGAGTTTGATTCTTGGCATTTGATGGTGAGGGTACTGTATGAAGGATCCTCTTAACTCTCCAGATGAGCAGTTCAGGCCATGTAGCCTCCATATAGCTGCAGATTGTCCTGTTTATGTGTTCAAACTCAGTCAATCACAAGCCTGAACTAGACATCTTCTTAGAAGAATCTGCTTCACATTTAATATTTCTGTGTTTAAATGGCTTTTTAATCGACTTTCAGTTGCCGGAGATCTAGGAAATGCTTCATTGTCTCTGCTCTCCTTTTGTGTTCTCTTTAAGGTGATTCTTTTCCCTTTATAAGATAGAAAACTCCATTTACCTTCGAGCAGTTTTGTTGGTAATTTATGAGTTGGCCACTCAAAAGCAATAATAATTTCTTTACTTGCCATTTTTACTTTAGTATACAGTATGAAAACAGTCCGAGATTGTTTGCATTAAATTCCAAGTTGTATGTATTTAGTTTCTATGTTTGTTTAATTCAGAGAGAGATGCATGAGGGTGAAACATTCTAGAGGAATTAGGAAGTGGAAATTTAAAAAGTCAGTGAGGAAGATAAAAGAAGCTAAGAAAATCAAAACTGATGTTCTCGTTTTATCACTTATCCTTCATGAACTAAATTGGGAATGTGACTTAAAACACTTTCCCATCCCAGTCTCCCACAAAGAAGTGTAGCAGAGTGAGGAAATGCAGAGCATTGTATCATCTTAAATGGCTTAAAGACTATGTATTAGCTTTTCAGTTCAGCTGTGCACCAAGATACCCATACCATAAAAGTTGTCCCTCTAGGATATCACACTGTTACCACAATGAATCTTCCTTTTAGACACTATTTGACGGAGATCAGAACTTCTGAGTCCTAGAGCATTTGCTTGTCTTACATTTCTTTTAAGGCAAACACATTTTTCATTACATTCACAACATATGTCTTTAAATTACTTGTTTTGTAGATGTATCATTGATAATTCATGCCACGAAAGATGCAGACTGGAAACAAAACAACTCCAGTGTTCAGGGTCACTGTCTGCCCTCTGGTACTACTTCATAGGAAAGAATATTCTGTATTTTTGTGTGCTACTTCACTGTGTTTGGAGGGTTATGGCACGATTTGGGGCAGGGGTGGGGTTGAGCAAAGGAGATTAAAATGTGCTGGAAACGAACTTAAAGGCCAGGTGGTTTATAGTCTATTTCATTTATCTTATTAGCTTAATGCTAGGTGATCTTATGCCCGTGTTATATAGAAAGGACCTGTGAGTCAGATTAAGCAACTTCCTAGTGTCATAGAATTGCAAAATAGAATTCAAGACTGATACATATGCAGTTTTTAGCTTATCACATGCTGAAGACTACTCTTCCTCCTCTTCCTTTGCCTCCTTCTCCGATTCCATCTCTTCCTCTTTTCTTTTCTATGTATGAAACCAACCAAAATCAGTTAAATGGTCTCTGCTACTCCTACGAATCAGTGGAGTGAAGAAAAATATACCTGGGGCTTCTTCACGTTCCAATTGATATGATTTACTGACATGTCTGGTGGCTGGGTTTTCATTATGCTACTTTGTTTATGCTTCACCAAGCTATTATTTTTGCTTTTATTACCATACAGCAACTATGTTGAAATGTAATTAGCAATTCTAGTCACTAATTATCTAATCAGTAGTAATTATTAGTTGGTTGGGTTTTCACACTGCATATGATCCAGTGTTCTATTAAATGCTCTAGCACACAAACTCCATGTGATTTTGTTTACATTAATAAAATTATAGTGCATTGGGAAATTACTTTGTACTTTGTATGAAGTACTATGTACTTTGACTTTGTTAAAAGACAAAATTTGTGGCACCTGAGTGGCTCAGTAGGTTAAAAAGACAAAATTTGTGGCGCCTTTGGCTCAAGTTGTGATCCTGGGGTCCTGGGATTGAGCCCCACCTTGGGCTCCCTGCTCAGCGGGGAGCCTGATTCTCCTCTCCCTCAGTCTCCAGGTTTCTGCTCTCGATCTCATTCTTTCTCTATCTCAAATAAATAAAATCTTTAAAACACACACACATACACACACACAAAGCAGAAGTTCAACAAATACATTTTAAAGATCTTATTGGCTTTATCCAGTGATTCACGAATTAGGCAATATCCTGTCTAGAAAGGGGGCTTCAGAGAGCTGTACAGACTTTTATAGGCTGAACCACTATAGGCAGGACAAGGAAGTTATTCAGGCAGAAAGCTTTTTGTTTCAGGCAAGATCACGTATCTTTGGGGGAAAGCATGTTATCTCTCAAGCAGATTACCTCAGTGGTGCTGACGAGGTAATTCCAGATTGACTAGTTAAGATTATATTCTTGGCAGAAGTTGACACTATGATTAGGTTGGGTATTCTCAGTTTGGTGCGAGGGGCAAAGCACAAGTGACTCCATTTTGGAGTTATTGTCTCTTTTTTAACAGTTTCAACAGTCATGAGTTCACATTATTAGTGGTGCCACCATAGGCCAGCTACCTAACTTTTCTGAGCCTCAGTTTCTCCATCTATAAAATTGGGGAATAATAATACCACCTCTTAAAGAATTATTTCTATAAAAAGATAAAATATGAGTCACATAAATATAAAATGGATTTGTGCCAAAGATTTTACTTACTTATTAATTATTGAGGAAACCAGAAAGATACTTTAATAGGTTTAAAGGAGAATTCAAAATATCATGCAGATGTCGGTAATCAGAAATGTTTTAATGAATTTACAAATAGGTGTAGTTGTTGGCTTTTCCAGAAAGTGTGTAGGTGGAGAGGTCAAGTGTCCCCCTATTGTAAGAACTCATCTGCATGCCTATGGTCAAGAATCATTTCTGTTTCAGTCAGTTATCTACAATTACAGAGCTGTAAAATGCTCAAAGTCAATGAAAGGCAGAGATCTACTCCATCTCAGGACCCCAGGACCATGACCTAAGCCGAAGGCAGAGGCTTCAACCCACTGAGCCACCCAGGTGCCCTGGTGATGAGGAATTTTACAGATATCAATGGTATGTGATTTTTGCTGACCTAAACCAGCAGGACTCTTGCTAGACTGAATAGTCCAAGGACAGAGCCCAAGAGCAAGTCCTGGCCAAAAAGAGAAGTCAGAAGGGCCTGATTAAAGTTGGGTTAAAGAGAGTGTCTTTATCAAATATCAAGATTTGGAGGGATCCATTTAGGTTGTTTGCTGGTTGAGTGTAAAACTCTTTGGCTTAAAGTGGGTCTTGGAATCATGAATCACTGTGAAGAGGAGAGAATAGAAAATGACCAAAAATAAAGCAAGCCACCATTCTGTGAAGCAGTCACCAAAATGTTCAAAGGCTCGTCAGACTTTGACACCTCTGTCTTTTGCATGAACAAATTGACAACCTAGATTTATTAGGCTTATGGTATTTTTTAATAATCAAGAGTTTTCTTCCTCCTGACTATGATTTGGAATAGGAAAAAAAGAAATATGTGTCTCAAAATAAAGGCTTACACTCCACTGATCAAAAGCCCAGAAGATATGAGATGTGACACAGCTGTCACAGTAGGTCTCTCCTAAAAATAAAAACAGTCTTGGCATAGATGAGGGACTGAGGAAGTAATGCAGTGAGCAAAATAAAAGCTTTTGGCGAGGACTATTTCTGAGGAATAAGGGGTTTGATTTAATTATTCAGTTATTATTTGGTCTGGGTAATTTCTGGTTAGGCCTTCATCTTCTCCCCTCCCCAGATCCATTCTCTGAACTTCCCTGCCCGAGGTAGGGCCCTGAGGATCTGATTCCCATGGACTACAGTACCTTGACTTCCTTGCCTTCTGGTTTCTTGTTGGGTTTGGTAAGTTGAAAATAAAGATTTTTCTGTCATCCTCTTTCCATACTGTGGTTCTGTGTCCCTTTACCACGCCATCCTCCCCTTGCTTTCCTCTACAGACTTTCTTATAATCATGATTTCTGACCACTGTCAGCCCCCCAAGTCCTTCAATATCTCTTCTCATTCCTTTCCCTGCCCACACCTCTGAATGTAGTTCCAACCTTAAATTCTCTCTATAGTACCAGCTGATTGTGTTTTCTGTTTATATTCAGTACCCTTATGAATTCAAGAAAGAATAATAGCAGTAAACAGTTATTGAGAAATATCTATATTCTTGACAGTTATATACCTTATGTGTATTAACTAATCTGAACCTCAAAACTCTATGTGGTAAATATTGCTATTGGCGTTTCAAAGACAAAGAAACTGAGGCACAGAGACTGTGGGTGACTTGCCCAGAGGCACATCTGACTAAAACAAGGCATGTTAAGGATTGTGTTGTGTTTTGTAATTAACGTAAGTTTCACACAACCTTTAGAAAGTAGAGGCTCTTTTTCTTTGCATTCTGTGTTTTTTCTGTCCTGAATAATCCTACATTCCTATCATGAATTGTTTTATCTTTCTTGAATGAGGGTCAAGTATGTGCCATTCTACCTGTCTTTGATTGCATAAATCATCTCATTTTGTCCTACTTAAAATGCTTCAAGTTACAGAATTCATAACATTATCACATTTAGTACTAGCTAAGACAGCATTAATCATAGATGGTCATAAAGACTAGAGAAATTAACATTACAGCTTGCTGGAAATTGTGTTAATCATGTGAAGTCTTGAAAATGTCAGATTATAAAAATGCTGCTCTTTTTTTTTGCTAATATAAGTCAATAAAATTGTGGTAGAGAAAGAAGTTCAAGCAAAATTAATGTTATTATTGAAAACTAATCTCACTCAATTGCACAGTGCAGATGTGGATGAGGCAGGCCCTGTTCTAGGTAATTTATATAACGTTCCCAATGACCCTGTAAGTTATAGTCAATCATCCAGTTCTCATACATGGAAACGAAGATTTTCTAACAGCTTCAAGGTCACATAACTATCAGATAGCAGAACTAGAGTCTGGAGAGTAGTCTGTCTTTACTCCAAATGCTATGACTTCCTATTGAAGGAAAAAAATGGCAACAGTCTGGTTGTGTAGGTTGGTTAGATTCTGTTTCAGTCATTTAGAGCTCCTGTTTAGATTTGGATTTATTTGAAATCTTTTCCCCTTAGGCATAGGCCAGTCCTAGTCCACATCTTTTGGTGGCTTGTGGAGTTGAGGGCTCTGCCCCAAAGAGAGCTTATAAAAAACCTGCAATATTGAGCATCAGTGGGAGGCATGCAGTTTTAAGCCTTGGATTTATGAACTATTGGTAGGTCCCTTCAATGTTAATATAGGAAAGAGACCCGTGTTTGACTGAAAAAATAAAACATGCTGGCTTTAAATACAAACCTGCATTTATTATGTAGAACTTTATATATTCTTTTATTTTGATTGTTTCAAGGTCTAAGTCTTCCTGGTGGCAGTTTATAGCAGTGTGGCTATTGGGAGCAGTCAGAGCAACTGGAGAGAAGCTGTTTGTCTCCATTTTTCTCCATAAAGTGTAAGTGAATTACAGTGTATTTCATTAGCTTTCCTCTCATATTGTTGGTCCATAATTAAAAACATACCCTTGTGTGCACTCTGAAGGTTCCTGGCTTCATATTTTGAAATAACTTATCAAAAGCTAAGCCCCAATTTCCATGACCACTAAAAAATGAATGTCCAAAGAGTGCTCTTAGGGAGAGAGAGCAGAAAATACTTCATAACCTTTATTTTTAAGTGATACCGGATAAAACTGGCCAGTCCTAGTCCTTGTTGTGTTTCGTTCTCCTCTAATTTTCCGGCTGCTCCTACTTGTTTTCTCTCCTTGGTTTCACCAGTTTCTGCTGACTTCAAAGGTTACTGAGTCCTAAAATTCCATTCCTGGCTCCCTGCTGTTCTTTTTGCACCTCTTCCTTAACGTTTTCTACCATGTCCCCAAATATACACCAACGCTGCCTTCTAGGTCTCGTCTATAAATGCCTGCTGCACAGAGAGGCATTCAGAATACCTACAGTGCTAAGCTTTCTCTCTCTCCAGCCCTGGTTCTGTTCAGAATATTTTGCCATTGACATCTTATGTAGCCTTGGGCACTCGGACTTGAGAACTGGGGGCCCAACTTAGTCCCCCTTTCTTCACTCTCTCTCATGTTGTTTTTTGAAGTCTTATAAGTTCTTCATTACACCAGTTCATCTCCCAACATTCCCTCTTTGCAGCTTCTGCTTTAGTGTAGGTATCCATCACCTTCAAACTGAACCCACAACCTTAACAATACTATAAGGAAGCCTTTTAAAAAAAATTCTCATTTTGAGTATTGTTTAGGAGTGGAAGCCCTAATTTCATGATCAGGACCATAAATGAATGACCAAGTCTGTTGTATCTCCTACATGGTCTTCTTAGGTTCATTCTTTTTAACATCCCTCTCACGATTTCCCTTGTTTGTGTTCTCAGAGCACTTTATGCATAATCCTTCTTAGTAATCGGTACATGTATTGTGGGGCTGGTGCAGGTAGCGTGAACTTTAAACTCCCCCCCCACCACAAGAAATGCTTCAAAGGCAGGGCCATGCCTAACTCATTGTTGCCTCTCCGCTATTGAGCATGGTGCCTGGTGTATGGTAGAGAACTAAAAAAAAAAAAAAAAAAAGTGTCCGTTTAGTTGAATCCAAAAGTGTGGAATTGGATTGAGTTTCTCATTAAAAAAAAAAAAAGGCACAAAAACAAACCATTATCTCCCAGAAAACCTGACTAGGCTTTCTACTCCTTGGTAGTGAATAGAAAACCACCAAAGTTGAAAAGGTGCATAGAGCCCAGGTTGAGAGGAGACGATGATACATAATTTAGCTTTGCTCATATTTAGATATAATGTTTTAGAGAGATTAATCTGGCGGTGTTCTACGAAATGCCTGAGAAGAAAAGAAGGACTTTAGGAAGGTGTAAAGACATGTTGAATTGATTCAGGTGTGAGTTTATTCAAATCTGGAGTTTGGTAATGGAAGAGACGTATTGATAGAGGGAGGTTGAGTCAAGGGAAGAAAAAAAAATCTCAAAAATAGGAAAAATAAAAGTTGACCGCAAGACTTGAGGTAGGGGAAATAAGAGTTCTTTTTGGGATGGTCTGAGCCTCTTCATTCTGATTGCAGTGGGAACCAACGTTAAGTAAAGTGTAAAGTATGGACTTTGGGGATTTTAAAAGCCACCTAAGATCTGCTGTTCACAGGTTACAGCTCTTGAAAGAGGTTTGGAGATGGAAATGATGTTGGCATACTTTTCATCAGAATGTTTTTCCTTCAGCTGTTTTCTCTCCCCTGGGAGAATAAAATAACTTAGAGCTTAGCACTTACGTTTTTCCAAATGCCAAGGCAGTTTGAGAATAAAACTTCTGTATGATTTCTACCCTCAGAACAGCTGGAAGATAGCATCTTATGATCTTCCAGGCATTTAGAAATTGTTGGTTTTATGAAGTTTAGCTTAATAATCTTACTTAAAATTCTTCAATGAATCTTTCCTAAGAATCTCTGTCTTTATTGAGTCTCTAGGGGAAAAACTTTTTTAGAAAGATGATTGAATGCAGTTCTAGAGGGTGAGTTGAAGGGATGAATTGTCCAAGATGTTGTCTAACTTTAAAGAATTTATTAAAAAGTAGTTTAAGAGCTGTGATGTGAGTGGAATGGCACCGGAATGTATTGTTCACACCGTAACTTGGATTTCAGAAAAAAATGTGCAGTTTTGCAATTCTGTCTATAATAAATCTGGCAATGTTTGGGGTTCATTTGTTAAGATTCGGGAATGGAAAGCAGTGAAGCAATTAAATATAAAATTTAGCATGAACTAAGTATGATGTGGCCAATATACAAGTCAGTTGGATTGTGCTTGGTACCCAGATTGCTATCCTAATTCCTCATTATTCTCCCTGAGACAGGGTTGCTTTTATGGGGGAGGGAAGGGAAGGGTATATGTTAGTAAATATCTTATCTCATCCTTGGATGTAATCTTCCCTGCCCACTAGGACAGGGCCAGCTTCATGACTGTGCCCTTGAATAGGGTCTCCTAATCAGAAGGGCCCAAAGTTGGTTTAATTTTCTGCTGCTCTTTGTTGGACCTTCTTAATAATTTTGTCTTTGAACTTGTATTTTGTAAGCAAATTCATCTGGGACAATGGAGCATATGTACGAGGAAAGAAAGATGCCCACAATATGCGCATCTGCCATCGTTCCTTGCCGCTCTGTTCACACAGCATCTGCGATTCTCAGTGAGTACAGAATTCTAGTGGACTCATGTATTAGTTATGTAGACTGCATAACAAATTACCACAAACTCAGTGGTAGAAAACAATACACAGTTTCTGTGGCACAGGAGTCTGGGCAGTGCTCAACTGGGTCCTCTGCATGGGGACTCACAAGGCTGCGTTCAAAGCTGGCTGGCTGTATTCTCATTTGGAGGCTTGACGTAGCAAGGAAGGATCTGTTTCCCAGCTCCCTTGGATTGTTGGCAGACCTCACTTCCTTGTGACAGTAAAGTTCACCTCCACTGCTTCTTCAAAGCTGCAAAGCAATGAAGGGAGTGAGAGGAGGAGGGAAGGGAGAAAGGAGAGATATTTTGATTTGCTTGGAGTTTCTGACTTCTAAACCCTCTTTTAAATGGGCTTGTGTGATTAGGTCAGGCCCACCTACAATAATCACAGGTTTGATGAGCTTAAAGTCAACTGATTTGGAACATTAATGGCACCTGCAAAGTTCCTTTATTATTATTATTTTTTAAGATTTTATTTATTTAATTAACAGAGAGAGAGAGAGTGCACAAGCAGAAGGAGCAGGAGAGGGAGAAGCAGACTCCCTGCTGAGCTAGGAGTCGGATGCAGGACTTGATCCCAGGACTCTGGGATCATGACCCTAGCCGACAACGGCCGCTTAACTGACTGAGCCACCGAGGCATCCCTACCTTTGCCATATAATGTAACACAATCTTTGGAGTAAAATTCTATCACACATACAGGTCCTACAGTATTCAAGTGAGGGAATTCCATGGGCAGTCCATCTTAATAGTCTGCTACCACAATCTGTGATATGTACAAGTTCAGCAAGACTCAGAGTTAGTTTACCGTGTTACACCTATAAATGAGGAAGCATTAGCAGCCCCAAGAGGCATGTTTCCTTTTCTGACCAAGACTTGCTTTGATTGTGGAAATACATCAGTGAGTGGACTCTAAGAAGCACAACCAGGAACCCTATCATGTCCTTTCTTGCTTATGTTCCTTTCCTGCATTCACCAATCCCTTTTGTTGAAAATGATAAGAAAAGGAAAGAAGAACCCCAAATTCCTTTTCTTGTCGGACTTTCCTTATTTATCAATAAGCCATGTAAAGAATATTGGTAGAACGTGCCTGTATGAAGAAACAAAATCCAAACATTTGTGTTAGTTTTGTACAGATTTTCTGCCATTCTGGTGCAAATATAATGCATAGTCACATAGAAGCTATGAAAAATATATTTCTGTGATTTTAAGAATTCCACATATGAGTTAAAAGCTTGTATATTTGCATTTAAGATTGGCATTGCACTATATAAAGATAATTGGTAAAATTTATACTAACAATTCAGATTTTTAATTTTTCCTTTTTAGAATATCATTTGCTTTACCTAGCAAGTAAAAATATCATGACAGATTGAGGGAGAGGTTGGAGAAGGAAGGAATAAGCATTCTGTTTTATAGTTTAACATATTTTATATTTTAGTACTTTTAATGACACTTTTTCCAACATTTTGAGACCCACATTTTCATTTTGCACTGAGCCTTTCAAATTTTATTGCCATCCTATAGATGGATACTGGCTGCTGGGAACTCTTCTAACTTCCAGAAGCATCTGTAACTTGTGGACTCTTGGTCTATTTTTCTTTTCTTTCTCTCCTTTTTGTTTTGTTTTGTTTAGGTAACCCTTGGGATTTCCTGGCTGATCTGGCTTCATTTCAGCTACTTCCAGTGCTATGGACTGTTCTGAGAGTGGGCTATGATACTTTTTAGAGTTGAGAATCTCTATCTGATTTTTTCATTATCATTGTTAGTCCAACCATTTCCTTTCCTCAGCTCTCTCTTATATCTCACTTATTTATTTGTGTGTGCTTGGACCAATACCATCCAACTGCCCCACTACGGCTTTGTTATATTCCTTAAAACTTGGTCAGTTAACTAGCCCAAATTCATTTTTATGTTTCTGGACTTGATTCTTTAGCATGTATTTTAGACTCTTTAAAGTTCCTAAAAAAAATCAATTAAATTTTCCCTGGGATTTCATTGAATTTGCACATGAAGTTGGAGTTATTTGAAACTTCAAAAGTAGATGGGATATCTTTCCATTTATTCTAATCATCTTCTATGTATTAGAGTATATGTTTCAAAATATTACCAATATTACCATTTCTCTCCATTAGGGTTTGGTCATTTGGTATGCATGGCAAATTCTATCTTAAAGAACAACAGAAAATTATCATCCTCTTGAAAGCCAGTAGCTAACATGTAAAATTTGCTGTCAGTGTCTGCATTTTTGTAGGTCATAAAAATCTTTGCTAAATCTGCAGAAGTTTAGGAGATTAAATTAATTAGAATTGACTGAAAAATCCTTGGTTATACCAGAGTTATCGTGTTATTATGTAGTTTAAATGATATAAATAGAATCATGTTCTTGATACTTTAGAATGAAGAATGTATGTGAAGATTTTATTCTTTATTTTTATTTTTATTTTTTTATTTTTATTTTTTAAAGATTTTATTTATTTTTTTGACAGACAGATCACAAGTATGCAGAGAGGCAGGCAGAGAAAGAGAGGGGAGGAAGCAGGCTCTCTGCTGAGCAGAGAGCCAGATGCAGGGCTCGATCCCAGGACCCTGAGATCATGACCTGAGTGGAAGGCAGAGGCTTTAGCCCACTGAGCCACCCAGACGCCCCTATTTTTATTTTTTTAAAGATTTTATTTATTTATTTGACAGAGATCACAAGTAGGCAGAGAGGCAGGCAGAGAGAGAGGAGGAAGCAGGCTCCCTGCTGAGCAGAGAACCCGATGTGGGGCTCGATCCCAGGACTCTAGGATCACGACCCTAGCCGAAAGCAGAGGTCTCAACCCACTGAGCCACCCAAGCACCCCAGATTTTGTTCTTTAATCAAGAGCTCATTGACATGGGTGAAGATAGGTATATCTACCTATTATAGGACAGATCAGGACTTCTAAGTAGACTTCTGTTAATATTTTCAGAATAAATATATTTATTCTTTAACTTATATTGCATTTCTCTAGCTAAAATTTTATCTCTCAGGCAGATTTTCTTGTTTGTGCTCTATCAAAACACTTAAAAGTTGGTAGCTATTTAAGAGTAGAAACTTAAACATGCATTTTACTCAATATATGGCTTTTTTTCTCCTCAAGAAATTAGTAGTCGAGGGAAGGATAAAAATCTGTAGTATCGTCTTGAGAAGCAACAGATTTGAAAAGCTGATTATTGTTGCTATTACACATTCTGTATAAGAAATATTTCCAGACTTCATCAAATGTCAAAACAGCGAGACTCTGGTCTTTAATCACCCACCACACATACAGGCTGCGATAGCAGCAAGAAATGAACTGTCATCAGTTAGTGTGATAGACCAGCGTTATCTCAAAATACATTTTATAATGTGAATTATAAGTAGTATATGGCACAGTTTCTGACTTTGTATTTTCAATCTTCAGAGTGCGGTGTTTTGTGCAATTTCTTGGTATGAGGTCAGTGTCGTAGTTGCTCTTGCCTTGGAGAAAGCTCCCATCAGTGACTGTGTTTTATTTCTAACATTTGTCCAATGACCTTGGAATATGGTCATCTCTGGATGTTTATCAAACGATCAAGCACAACTGTGTTATGCTAACTAGGCTAACTTAAGCCCTTGTGCCTCTTGCCTTCTTTACGTCTATTCCTCCAATCCTACTTCTTTCATATATATATTTTTTTGCTTTTATTGGCTATATCCCCTGTGCTATCCTTTTCATCTTGTGAATATTTTCTGTATAATTGGGTGTTTGTACCTTTTTGATTTTGCTCATCCCCACACCTACCTCCCTTCTAGCAACCATCAGTTTGTTGTGTTTTTAAAATTCCACATGTAAGTGGAATCATGTCTTTCTCTGACTGACTTGTTTCACTGAGCGTAATACCCTCTGGTTCCATCCATGTTGTTATAAATGGCGAGGTACCTTTTTTTATTAATGGCTTAGTAGCATTCCTGTGTGTGTGTGCGCACACGTGTGTGTACACACATATTTATTCACTCATCTATCGATGGACACATGAATTGCTTTCATATCTTGCCTATTGTTAATAATGCTGCAATAAACATAGTGGTGCATATCTTTAGAATTGGTGATTTTGTTTTCTTTGGGTAGATACCCAATAGTGGAATTACTGGATCATATGTTATTTACATTTTTCGTTTTTCTTTGAGGAAGCTTTATACTGTTTTCCATAGTGGCTGCACCAGTTTATATCTCCTCCAACAGTGAACCAAGGGTTCCCTCTTTTCTGCATCTTTGCCAAGCCTTGTTACGTCTTGTCTTTTTGATACTGGCTGTTCTGACTGGTGTGAGGTGATAGCTCACCGTGATTTTGATTTGCATCTCCCTGATGATGACCTATGATGAGCAGCTTTGCACGTGTCTGTTGGCCATCTGGATGTCTTCTTTGGAAAAGTGTGTATTCAGGTCCTCTGCCCATTTTTTAAAATTGGATTGCTTGTGTGTGTGTGTATGTGCGTGTGCGTGTGTGGAGTTGTGTAAATTCTTTATATATTTTGAATATCAACCTGTTCCTCGAGGTGTCACATTTACTAGGTCGGCTTTTCCTTTTGCTGATTGTTCCCTTTGCTATGCAGAAGCTTTTTATTCTGGTGCAGTCCCAAAGGTTTATTTTGGCTTTGGTTTTCTTTGCCTGAGAAGACATATCCAGAAATGCGCGGCCAAGGCCGATGTCCAAGAGATTTTTGCCTATGTTTTCTTTTAGGACTTTATGGCTTCATGTCTTACATTTAGGTCTTTAATCAATTTTGAGTTTATTTTTATGTAGAGTGTAAGGAAGTGGTCCACTTTCATTCTTTTGCATGTGGCTGTCCCATTTTCTCAAACACCATTGATTGGGAAAACTATTGTTTCCCCACTGTATATTCTTGCCTCCTTTGTCACAGATTAATTGGCCATATAGGCATGGGTTTATTTCTGGGCTCTCAATTCCATTCCACTCATCTGTGTATCTATTTTTGTGCCAGTATCAAAATGTTTTGATTATTATAGCTCTGTAGTATATTTTGACATCTGGGATTGTAATACCTCCAGCTCTGATCTCTAATTCTTGAATTAATTCTTAGCCACAAAATTATAGGTTTGAGGTTTGATATACACAAACCATGGCATTGGGTTCGAATGAAGAAATGCTCAGACTTTTTGGTTCTGAGAACTTGGCATGTATAATATGCATTGTATTTTTCTCTAATATATACACAATCTTGAGGAATCATCCCTTTGTGCATGGTTTGCTGGAGAATTGTCAAGCCTAAAGAGAAAGGAATGCTATATGCTGTTCCCGTTGTCTATCCTGAATTGTATTTCTTCAACTTTACTCCATACTCGAAAGAGTTTTCTTCAAGCCCCTTTAGGATTGAGGCACACTCAACAGGTTGCCATAGTGATTCCACCCTGTTCTAAACCAATTTGCTATGGTTCTCATGAAATCCCATTGAACAAATGAATGATGTGGTGATTTGTTCATCTGGACAGCTTTGTGGGTTTCAGGATGCTCAAGGAGGCTTTCTGTCATGTGAAACTGGCAATCTTCTGAGAGGGTAAAGAAATCGTTTGTGGTATTTATGGTCATATTTATTCTTTCTTTCTCCATGTAGCCTTTATAAGTTTTGAGTAATTTAGTCTATAGTTTAACAACAATGTCACACTTTTCTGCTATCCTTCATGATTTAGAATAGTTTTTGTGAAGTAGTTTTATATTTCTACTTTATTATCATTCACTCAGAAAAATTAAAAGCTCCTTATGTTAAAACAGTAAAAGAATAAACAAATGAACAGGAAAAACACTTTATTCATTCTGCATTGGATAATGTAAAGAATGAAGGGTGCCATGCTAGGTATAAAGATGGTAAAAGACATGGTCTCTGACTTTGCAGGTTATACCATAAGAGATACATTAGGGAAATTTTTGTCTTTGATTTTTATATTTTTAAATGATTTTTAAAATGATTTTAATGATTTTTATTTTTAAATGATTTCACTTTCCTGACGTAATGACATAGTCCATTATGAGGAATGCCTTGTATTTCTGAAGTAGTTGGTTATTTTGGAAAACATGACAACATCTGAAGATACTTATTGGATTTAGGCATGCTCATGAGTTTAAACCTAAGACAGAATCTGAGAATGAAAATATCTGAATTTGAATATTTTTGGTTGGGAATATACTTTCCTGTTCTACACTTCACTACTTGTGGCTCTCTTCTGTACTTGCTGACTTTCTATCCGTGTCTTGCCCCTGTAGCACTTAGGGTTCCTTCTCCCAGTTTTCACTGCAAATATCGACAAAGGTTGTAGAATTATAGGATTTCCTGCTTGCATGTTATGACAGTTGAATTTTAAAGTAAATTAAAGATGAGAATAAATAAGATTCTTCAAAGCTTAATATCCAAACTGAATTTATCAGTGTGACTATATCAACAGGCTCTGGTATTCTGGTTTAGGTATTTTGTTCATTCTGGAAGTTAGGTGCATGCTGTACTAGTTGTTACATATTTTGAATATCAACTCTGATTAACATAATCCCAGCGTGGTGTCGTGTGTGTGTTTGTATGTTTTCCATTTCTGTCCATTGCAAGCACCTTGCAGTGCCACGGTTCCTATGAGGCAGAATCCTTCAACATCAGTAGATTCCTTGTTTAATTTTGCTTCCTGCACTAACAAATGACTTTTTGTTCAAGGATGACAAGAGATCAATTAAGGAGAGAGAAGAATGTTAATCTAAGATGGAATAGGCCCACCCTAATTGAAGAATGGTGAACACGAATCTAGTCAATGAATTATAACCTCATTTTAAAGTTCATTCATCCATTTGATAATTAATTCTGATGTCATCTTACATAATCATCAGAGGCTTTCCCTACAAAGTACATGAAGGTAAATGAACCTTTACTTCAAGCTTGACATGTCTCTTTGGCTCTCTACTGAAGAATACGTTATAATGAAGCAGCAGACAGGACGCCTGATCATTCAAGTTTGGTGAAGAAGCAGGCAAGATTAATATCACTTCTATGTAATGAAATAATTTTCAAGTATCAAACACTGTGTCCTCTACTCTTGAAAGAGCTTACAAATACTGCACTTTCATTTTTGTGGTTAGAAAAACACTAAATTCTCATTTGAGTATGATTTCTAACTTTTGCAGAAATAGAAGGAGGAGATTAATAAAAATTCCTGTTGCTGGGAAAAGCTTATTGTTGGAGTTGCCCCTACACCTGGCTGGGTTCCACAAGTAAATTATGAAAATGGTGGGCTGCACTCTCAGAATGTGAAGGCAACCCATAAATAAGAATCAGAGGCTGATCCATGAGTCTCCAGACAAGTTTCCACCAAATAAAGGAAGAGTCTTTGCAGTCTCTGAAGTTGGCCCCTATGGCTTACAGAGCCTTGTGCAATAATAGAAGCCCCTTAGAGAGCACAGGCTCTGTGTATTAAGTATACTGCTGACATCATTGGCATGTGGTAACAAAAATTAAATTAAAAATTAAATTAAATTAAATTAAGCCGCAGTGCTGATGAGTTTCGAGGGTGCTCCAATGAATGTTCCAGTCAGAAGCTTCCTTTGTTTCATTAAGCCGGAGTACAGAGGCACATGCCAGCACTCCCTTTTCTCAGTATTTGGATAAGACCCTTCCCGATTGTAGTGTCCATGTTAATACACCGAATTCAAAGTGGGAGGGTCCAGTTTGCTATTTCCCCTGCAGGGACAAATCTATTTTCAGGCAGGGGCCAGTGGTCCGCATCTAGGTGCCATGGTCATGGCTGTGATGGTCATCATTTCAGTGGACTAAACCTGTTTTCCTGGGTCATGGCCCTGACATTCATGCAAAGGCGGGAGAGTTGTGTTCCATTTGGAGCAAGCTCCAGAACAGCACAATGGGCTCTTCAATGCAGATCTGCACCTTTTCCAGGGTTTGGTCTTCTTTGAGTGTCTTTTTCTACTTCAGTCACCAGAAGTGGGAGATATATTTTTTATCAGCTCATTAACTTCTGACTTCTTAGTGAGGTGAAATACAGCCGTACTAGAAATGAACACATTTTCATTGTTAGGAATTGCTGACAAATGCAAGCATATGCCCGTTTATTTAAAGTGATATATTCAGCACAAAAATCAACTTGACAACTCAAAACCCCTGTATCTTTTCTTTTCTTTTTTTTTTTTTAAAGATTTTTATTTATTTATTTGTCAGAGAGAGAGAGGGAGAATGAGCGAGTACAGGCAGACAGAGTGGCAGGCAGAGGCAGAGGGAGAAGCAGGCTCCCCGCCGAGCAAGGAGCCCAATGTGGGTCTCGATCCCAGGATGCTGGGATCATGACCTGAGCCGAAGGCAGCTGCTTAACCAACTGAGCCACCCAGGCATCCCCCTGTATCTTTTCTTAAGGCAAGATGTGCACCAATGAAACATGTGCTATGTAAACATACTTGGCAACTGGCTACTCCCATTTCCTGGGTTCTGAAGGCAACGTCATCACAAAGGAAAGGTATTTAAAGAAAATCCCTATAAACGTGAGGGTCCGGGATTGTCTTGGATAACATGAGGGATCAGTGGCGTGAGGGAAGAGAGAAAGTGCAAAAGGACCAGGATTTTTTCTTTTCTTAGAAATTAAAAAATTTTTTTTTTTAATTTTAAAAAATTCTTGACACCTCGGAGTTATCCTTAGATCATTTGTTTTCCTGTCTAGTTCTCCCCCCATAATATTAATTATCTCTGCTGCTGCCCTTGTCTCTTACCTTTTTAATATGATATCTTAATATTTAAGATACGCTTTTGGAGGGATGGATGCAAGCTTCAGTTAGAAAGTCGTCATTTGTAGTATAGGGAAGCATGCAGTTGAACCCTAAGACATCAAATAGAAAGTTAATTTATAATATGTATCATGTATATATAAATCTATATGTAAAGCTTTTATAGATAAAGCATGCTTGGCTTTATGCTATGGCTTTTATGGAGAGCAAAGATGAAAGATCCATTTTAAAAATTCTTTACTTAAAAATGACCGAATAATTTAAAATAGATAGAGAGAAGGAAAGTGAAAGTGAAGTGCTCATATAATCCAAATCTGGGACTTCTAAAACATGTTAAAATACTGGTTCATCTCTCGTAGACATACACGTCTGTCTCTAGAGCTAGTAACTGTACTCTAGTCTGAATGTAATAGAAGGCATGAATCACCATCAAATTCATCACTTTCTTTTCTTTTTATTGAAGTATAATCAACATACAATATCCTTCTAGTTTCAGGCATACATGATTATGATTTGATATTTTATACATTATAAAATGCTCCCCATAATAGATCTGGTTACCATCTGTCACCACACAAAGTTATTACAACATTATTGAGTATATTAAATCCCCATGACTTACTTATTTTATAGCTGGAAGTTTGTACCCCTTTACCTGTTTCTCCGCCCCCTCCCCCATCCCTCCTCCTGGTAACCAGTCTTTTATTTTTTACATCTATGACTATGTTTCTGTTTTGTTGGTTTGTTTTGTTTGTTTAGATTCCATATATCAGTGAAATCATATGTTATTTGTCTTTCTCTGTCTGACTTACATCACTTATCATTATACCCTCTACATTCATTTATCATTATTTTATTTTTATGGCAAGTAATATTCATGTTGATTGTTCCTATCCCACTAAGAAAGTCTTATTTTTCATATAAATGAAACACGACATAATAAAACTTTAAGTTATATGAAATAAAACTTTGACTTTTGCATATATGATCACTCAAGACCAATGGAGGATAATTCTTCCTTATTCTACAGGTAGCTAATTTACTATTTTCTCACATACTTTACTTATAATAGGACCCCACAACCCATTCAGAGCAGCATCATTTAATATATTTGTCAGACCATTAATCTAAAGATGTAAAAGCTGTTCAATCTTCTATATCATCTGCTTAAGCAATTACACAGATATGAACCACATTTTTGTATCTCTTTGCATGGAACCTTCTGCATTTCTAGCCCTGATACATCATGGAGACAGAGGTCTTACTCTTTACCCAAACCCTTGCCATTGTTCTTTCAAATCTCAGCATTCCTGTTAAGGACTTATGATCCCTCTGATCCCACCCATCTCTTGGGTCTTCCATTCTAATCATCTCAGTCTATTCTTCATTCAGCATCCAGAGCTTGTCACCCAGATGTCACCCATCAAAGATCCGGAACACTGACGTTGCCTTTCTGACTCTACACCCTCTTCCTCAGGGGCACCCTGACCTCATTCTCCCTGCCTAAGTATTTCCAGCATATTTCCTTCTACCATTATTTGCTTTCCTTTGTAAATTCTGAACCCATGTAAATTCTGAACAGTTTGTAGTTGTGTTCATTAACCATAAAGTCACAGATATATAGCTCCAGCTTAAACTTCTCTCCTGAGCCACAAACACATTTATCTAGATTTTTCCTGTGTTGCTCAAATATACTTCCAAATCAAAGCTCTCTCATAAATCTTCTCCATCTTGTTTTCGCTATTATGCTTAAAGTCACTCAGAATAGAAACCCTATTGTTTCCATTTCCCTCGTACTTTCTAATTATTTAACACTAAGATTTTTAAATTCCTTTCTCTGGCAATATCAAGCTTATACATCTTTTAAAAAATCTCTTATAGTTAAGTACCGCATCATCTCTCATGTAGAAAATTGCAACAACTTTCCACAATATTCTCCTTGTTTCTCTTTTCTATATACTCTGGTGTATAATCCCAGTTTAGTTTTATCTTTTCTGTTTTTAAAATCCTTTATCAACTCCATACTGCATATAGAATATTGTCTGAACCTTGCTTGTCACGTTAAAATCCACTGACTATAAAATCCTACTCTGTTTTTCCAGCAGTATGTCTCAAGTTTTCCTACTCCCAGAGTCTACAACATTCTAGCCAACCCCAAATACTTTCCACTTCATACATATATTCTGTATTGTTGTTGTTGTTGTTATAGTCCAATTTTTTAGAGGTTTTTAAAAATTTACTTATTTGACAGAGAGAGAGAGATCGCAAGCAGGCAGAGAGGCAGGCAGAGAGAGGGGGGAAGCAGGCTCCCCACTAAGCAGAGAGCCCGATGAGGGGCTCGATCCTAAGACCCTGAGATTATGACCTGAGCCGAAGGCAGAGGCCTAACCCACTGAGCAAACCAGGCACCCCTGTCGTCCAATTTTTGATGCATCTTTTATCTTAATTCTGGAATGTTTTCTTCCCATCATCACCACTTACTAAAAAACTTCACCTGCCTGTTAAACTCTGCCTCATTCCTACCTCTAGCACTTCAGTCAGTACTTCTGGGAGAAATAAAATCTCCTTTGTCCTTGTCTCTGGAATATTCTATTTAGCCTTTAAAAATATACATGCCACATGTTAGTATAATTTTTTTAGGATCCCATATTTAACTCAATTGAACAGATATTTGTTGAGCATGTACGATATGCTAGGCAGTGTGTGGAATGTTTGGGGTATATCAGTGAACAAAACAGAAGTCCCTGGGAGGGGAGACAGATAATAAGTAATACACATGATAACTCAGTTACATGATACATTAGGGGATGTATAATGAATAGAAGAAAAAAACGAGGGCAGGGCAAAGGGAATCAGAAGGCTGCCCTGATAACTGGAAGGCAGGTTAAATTTGAAATAAGATGGTATGATAGGCCTCGTTGAGGAGATAATTTGAGCAAACATAGGAAGAAAGTGAGGAGATTAGCCATGTGGTAATCTTGAATGTGAACTTCTAAGGAAAGGGAACAGACCACGAACGACCCTAGTTTGGATTGTGTCTTATAACAAGGGAGAGAAAATTAGGAGAAGATGTCAGAGAGATAAGGGTGCTATGCCATGTAAGTCTATAGAAGCCATCAGGGATATTGGATTTTGTTCTGAGAAAAGTGGAAACCACTGGAGAATTTCAAGTAGAGGAATGACAGGTATTACATGACTTATGTTTTACAAAGATTATTCTGGCTTGTGGATTGATACTTGACGGAGGAACAAAGGGAAAAACAAAAACCCATGCTAGGAATAATACAGAATGGAACTGGGGCAGTAGCAATAAATTAAGGTAGAAGTGGTCAGAGTCTAGTTATATTTGAAGGCAAAGCCAATAGAATGTGCTAGAATTTTGGATATGGGCTGTGAGGAAAGGAAGGAAGCAACTATGACTCTAGGAATGTTGAACTGAGAAGCTATTAAGTATGGAGTTGCTGTGAACTGAGAAAGGAAAAATTATAGATAGAGTAAGTATGGAGGATAAGATCCAGGGTTTGATTCTGGGTATGGTAATCTTAAGATAGGATACGTAGTAGACAACCAAGTAAAGTTGTTGAGAGGATTATTGAATATACATGATTGGAATATTAGGGGTGAGATCTGAGCTGAGACAGAGAGCTATATCCATCATTTACAGCCATGAAACTCAGTGAAATCAAGAACATAAGTGTTTATAGAGAAGAGACCCTGGGTCTTTTCTACAGTAAGTGACTGGTGGAAAGAAAAAAAAAATATCAATGGAAATGGAGAAGAAATGATCAATGATGTTGGAGGAAAACCAGGGGAGGATGGCATTTTGGATTCCAAGTGAAGTAAGTATATTGACAAAGAGCAAATGACCGACTCCAAGTGTGGCTGAGAGGTGACAGAAGAGGAAGACTAAGAATGAGCACTGGATTTACTAACATGAGGTCACAGGGAGATTGGCACAGAAGTGGCAATGAGAAGCAGAAAAACCTCCAATTCCAGTGCTGTAAAGACTGTAGGAAGGGGGCACCTGGGTGGCTCTATTGGTTAAGCATCTGACTCTTGATTTTGGTTCAGGTCATGCTGTCAGGGTCCTGAGAACGAGTACCATGTCTGGCTCCACATTCTGCACATTCTCTCCCTCTCCCTCTGCCCCTGCCTCCCTGCCTGCCTGCTTACATGCAATCTGTCTCTCTTCAAAAATATGTAAATGGGGGAAATCAGAGGGGGAGATGAACTATGAGAGACTATGGACTCTGAGAAACAAGCTGAGGTTTTGAGGGGAGGGGGTTGAAGTTTGGGTGAGCCTGGTGGTAGGTATTATGGAGGGCACGTATTGCATAGAGCACTGGGTGCATAAACAATGACTCTTGGAACACTGAAAAAATAAAATAAATTTTTAAAAAAATTATGTAAATAAAATCTTTAAAGAAAAGAAAAAGACGGTAGGAAGAAAAAAAAGTCAAGCACTTTATGCTTGTGAGGGAAAGAGTATCCTGAGGGGATAATCAGTTCTTCATTAGAGCCAGAAAATGAAGTAAACATTCAGAAATACTAAGGCAGGGGATTTGATGATGATGAATCATGAACTTCAGAGGGCAGAGTGGAAGAGTTTTAGATGTTGAGGTGGAGATGGGGGAAATAGTTAGGGGATGCTCTTTCCACCTCCTAGTGGAGATCAGGACACAAGTGTTGGATGATATCCTGGGAATCTGCCTTCCATGATAACATATCCCTAAAGGGATAATGCAATTAGTCAAACACAGATGATGGCAAGGGTGTGAGTTTTGGTGATAGGGACTGTTTGGATTTTTGGGTTTCCTTGTGGACCCACGGGTAGAGGGTCAAGATGGTACTTATAAGCCATCTTGAGAAGTGCTCTTAGTCTCATTATATAGTCTTCCTCTTGACCTTTGATGAAAGTCATGGCAGATGTAGAGGAGGCATGATCTTATTTCCAGTCATTTAGTTGAAGCATGAGCTAACACCAAATGTAGGGGCTCTACCTTAACCCTGTTCGTGAGACTGATAGCCCTGGGGAGGCTGAGCACGACTCTGCGTCGCACCCCCTGATGATAGTTCTAAAGGCCTAGAGGTGCCCTGGTTGGAATGAACCATGGAGACCAAACTTGCTGGGTTCAGTCAAGTGTAGCTAACTGATTAGTGGCCCGATAGCCCACATGTGCTGCCTGGGACCTGAGGTCCTTCTTTGGAGAGGGCTCCTGCTAAGGAGAGGAGGAGTCAGACACAATAAGCGAGGTCAGTAACAAACTTGGGTACGAGGAAGGGAGTAGGTTAGACAAAAAATCTGAAGGAACCACGTTCCCTGTGTGAGACTGCAATGTCTGCCAGAAAGTGCAGAACCCCAGTGCCCCTGGGAAGGACAGAATGGAGTACCTGGCAGATACCCCTGCAGAGCTATTACTGGGAGCTCAGCATGGAGCTGAAGGCCATGCTTCAGTAACCAGATAAGGATTTGTGCAATTAGAGGTGTTACTGTTAATATGAATGGCCTTTATTACCAATAGACTAATGAAGCCTGGTTAAATTTCTGTTACATAATAATGAAAGCAAATTGCTCTGCTAGCCTGTGAGCTCAGAGGGACAAGCCTATGCTTATATTTCCCACTGGGTACAGCCTAATAAATGCGTTGAAGTGGTTATATAAAATGAATAGAGAAACCATCTTATGCCTAGACTCGAAGTTGCAGAAGCTTTGTGAGTGTTCAGAAGTCTCCCATAACAATTTTGAGCTGGAGAGGAAGAAGAGAAAACCAAGTTAGGTTCATGAAACAAAGTAGCCTCACTGACAGATTCAATTATTATTATTTTTTTCAATAAGAAACAATTCTGGTCAAATCAAATGTTACAGGATACACTCTGACCCTTGTTTCACATCTTAAAATGGTATATAATATAAAAGTCTTGTATAATGTGGCTAACATTTTGAACAGCAGTTTGATGATGAATACAGATTTGACTTAAATATATCCATATAACCAGAGAAAAATGATGGATATCTTTGAGAATTTTTACTGAGAGGCCACATAAACAGGGATCAAAATGAGAGGGACTAAAAGCATAGACTAAATTAATAAGGTGTGTCCAAATAAATATGGATGAGAAAGAAAATAAGCAAAGGGTACAACACTTGAGATCAGAAATTTAGTAAATTTAGTAAAATTAGAGAATCTAAGGGTAGTAACGAAAAGCAGAGCAAGTAGAAACTTACTTTCCCTTTGGGTCGTGACTTAAATTTCACCTTCTCCAAGGACTTCCTCAGACCACTCCATCTAAGTCTGTGCCCATTTTATTTTGTAGTGACTCAGACTGTAACCTTGCATCTGTAGGCTTGTTTACGGTCTGCCTCCTTCACTAAGTGGAGAGTTTTAGGAAGGCAGAAGCCAGGCTGGGCTTTATTTATCATATGCTTTTATAATGGATCACAATACCTATTACATCATAGGCACAAATACTGGCTGAATAAATGAATAAATGAACAAATGGATAAAAGGGTAAAAAGAATATGTGTTAAAATTTGTGATTTTCCATATTGGTAGTGGACCAGTAGCACCAATAATCTTCAAAAGTAATTTATTCAAATACAGTTATGCCTCTCTGTCCCAGGAATAAGCACCCATACTTTTGAGATAAACCAAGAATTTCCAATAGGTCTTTAGTGAGGGAAGTGCATTTATTTATAGAATTTTGGGAATGAGGGATGAGCTCTTGCTGGGTGTATCAGAGAGAAGACCTTGGCTTACATGGGTAATGCTGGAGACACAAAATATTCTATAGTGCAGATACCCATGTAGAAGATAAACTGTATTTAAGGGTAAATAATTGGCAAATTATATGAGATTTCCCCCAAAGCAATCCTCTGTAGTCACAGCTCCTAGATAAGTGAGTTGGCAAAACCTGTTCTTGCAGTCTGCTATTCCTCCCATGTGGTGTGGTTGTTCCTTTAAGGGAATTGCATGTTTCACGAGCTGATGTCATACTCACCCTGAACTCCCTAGTTATTAACTGAGAGAGCCTATGAGTGATGAGCCCGCACCTGGGGGAGAGGAGCGGTGTGCGTCAGAGACCTGTCAGTTCCAGTCCCTCTCCTTGGTGGCTACCCTCTGGTAGCCTTGAGCCATGGAGGATACACATGGCTCTGCCATGAACCTATACACATTGAATCTATCTGTTCACATTGTGGCAGGATTTTTTTTTTTTTCCTCTTCTGGAGTTGCATTTTTGTCCTGTGCTTCAAGAAAAGCAGATATCCTAGATTTTGCATTGCTGGTCATTTGAAAACTCAGTTAGGGTGACCATAAGTTGATGCTGGCTCATTTTTAACTCTTGCTTTGGCATATTTATTAATAGCTCCTCCTTTTGATCTGAGGAATATCCAGGGCTGGATTTTAAATTAGTCCAAACAGGGAGTCATTCCTCAAGAGGCTGCTCCAGTTTCCAAAATCTAGAAAGGAGTCACTAATGAGGACTAAACTATAGCCAGGCCTGGCAGAGTACATGCAAAATACCCAGAAATATCAATGCAAGTTACTAGCACTCAGTTTTTTAAAGTAGGCTTCTGAACATTCCTGACTTCCATGTTGGCCTGTTGTTAGAAAAACCATCTTATGCCTAGACCTGATGTTGGTGGAAATCAGGACTTACTGGCAATATATATGTGCAACTTCTAGGTCTCTTGGCAATCCTAGCACTAATTCTTCAGAATCTCCATGCCAATATATATCTCTGTAATGAAACAAAATGTAAATGAAATGTCCAAGGAACCCCATAAATAAAAGAATAAGGTAGTTTGTGATGTTTAAAATCAGATTGCCGCTAGCAACGTAAATCTTCTCGTGTCTTACATTGCATCATTATTATAATATTAACCTTCAACCTCCTTGGATGTATGGGGTGGAAGTGCTGATGAATGAGTAGGGCTATGGTTGGGTAGTAACCATGACCTCTGTGTGTGTGTGTGTGTGTGTTTAGGTATTTTTCATGTTTTCTTCCAACAGACACTGAGCACTCGTTCTGGGCCACAACCCTGCTTTCTGTGAGTTTCTTAAGATCAGGAGAGAACAAGTCTACAGAAATGTGGTTACCTTATTATTATTTTTTATGTGTTTTTCCTGTTAACTTCATACTATGCAACTGGGTGACACAAAATATTTCTTTACGTTTCTTTACCCTCACACTGCTAAAGTTTAGTTCTTTTAGGTTTGCTTCATGGCAAGAACTGGTACAGGCATCTGGCTTTCTAAAGATCCACATCTTTGACTAAAGGCACACGTCTCCTGTGCATATTTTCACACTATAAATTATGCAGATTTTACCTTTCATCACAATTTTCTTTCTCCCTTGATGAGTAAGGCGGGCGTTGGTGGAAATAATTTGATGAATCTTTTCTTCTTACTTTGAGCTGGAGCGAATATAGATAGATAGGAGGCTTCAAAGGAGCAGGAATCATGCCCATTTAATTCAGCTCCTGTGCTTAGCACCCATCGTGATGGCTTGCACATGCAAGGTATTCCGTTAATATATACTTAATGAATGAAGTATCTGGTAGTTCTAAAAATCATAGATTTTAAGCTACAGTCATGTTTTATACTCCAGCTTTTGATACTTTTATGATTTTTTTTTCAAGTTCTATTGTTTAGGTGAAGATGGTCTTTTTCTTTTTCTTTTTTTTTAAATTTTCTTATTTATTTGACAGAGAGAAAGAGATCACAAGGCAGAGAGGCAGGCAGAGAGAGAGGGGGAAGCAGGCTCCCTCGTGAGCAGAGAGCCCGATGCGGGGCTTGATCCCAGGACTCTGGGATCATGACCTGAGCTGAAGGCAGAGGCTTTAACCCACTGAGCCACCCAGGTGCCCCAAGATGGCCTTTTTCTTAAACTATTTCACAGGAGTTATTTTCTGTGCCATGATGGGCAAAGAAAATCAAGATCACAGATGGGTAAGGATTTTGAATCTCCGCTAGCTCATCTGGTAGCTAATGTGATTCAGATTCTTGACTCAGCAAATTATTATATTCCATAAACCTTCATAATCATTCAATAGGGAGATTTACCTTCAGGCCCATATAGGCTCCAATGCAGATATTTACTAAGGAACTGGAGGAAGGTTTCATTCCTTGTTCTTTGGCACAAGTGGGAGGGGTAGTACCAGAAACCTACTAATGTTAATGTTACACGATACAATTTAACATTTTTTTAAATTTCTTTTCAGCGTAACAGAGTTCATAGTTTTACACCACACCCAGTGCTCCATGCAATGTGTGCCCTCCATAATACCCACCACCAGGCTCACCCAACCTCCCACCTCCCGCCCCTTCAAAACCCTCAGGTTGTTTTTCAGAGTCCATAGTCTCTCGTGGTTCCTCTCCCCCTCTGATTTCCCCAAACTCCCTTCTCCTCTCCATCTCCCCATGTCCTCTGAGCTATTTGTTATGCTCCGCAAATAAGTGAAACCATATGATAATTGATACAATTTAACTTTTGACCTTGTCAGAAGTTGCAGTGGATGCTGCCTACAGAGGAAAGATGCTCTGTGGAAAAGAAAAAAATTGAAGTAAGTGGACAAATTTGTTTTTAGACTCTAGGACTCCTCTCAGGGACCCCGGCCCGGGTCAGTTTGTATAAAGGAGTCAGGGAAGAAAAAAAGGATTTGTGAATTCTTGCCCTGATTCCCACTTCTTCTTGGGAAAGAGGAGGTGAGCATGGGGCTACCTCAACAGGACAACTCAGAAAATGTAAGCTGTTATTTGCTGGTCCAGTTGAGGGGCTGGTACTCTCAGCCAATGGTTGCAGGGCAAAGAAAGGGAAGAGAGAGGAGTGTTGGAAGCATGTCTGGCTCACAGCGATGCCTGTGTAAACAATGCCTGCTTCCTGGCCATCCAAGGTGGACCTTCCAGGAAAGACAGAGTTGGTGGAGCTGTTCGCAATTCCATCCAAGAGAACCTCCCACAGAGGTTTCCCAAGAGGGTGTTTTGTGTGGCAGGGACAACCTGGATTACTAGGGACTGACCAGGAAAGGGCTACCAGAAGAATACATGTGTTTTTCACTTGGCAGGAATTGCAGTCAGAGTGACTTATCATGGAATGAGGGGGGAATATTTCTGGAAAGTTCTGAAGGGTTCTGATGAGTTAGAATCAGCATTTGTACATCTGTTGCTCAGAGGACCTCAATGACAGATGATAGCCACACTCCGTATATACTTCTCTTGACCCTAGTCTCTCTTTCCCTGCTGGATTTCACCATGGGAGCATCAGAAATGGCAGTTAGCAGAGAGAGAGAGAGAGAGAAAGAGAATTGCTTAAGCAGAGAAGGAAAGAGAACACATCTCCTTTGTTTCTCCCCATTGCCATTTGCAAGTGGCTGACCTTCCGCCACAACCTGATAGCAAAGTTGAGTGTGGGTTATTATCTAGGCCTCTGTAATAATCTTAATTAGAGAACTGAGACAGTTTTGGGATATGAAAGTGACTGGAGGACATTTTTTACTTTAAATGAGAGCAAAAACCTTGGGGGCTTACCAGAGAGTTTCTTCCAAGGGCAAGAGAAAGGTTTTCCTTCACTGAGTAAGCTTTAAAGGGACAGTGGGAGTCGAAGTTGCATTTTGAGTATATCCCACAAGTCATGCTAGGTTAGTTTGTTTGTGATACTACTTTAAATGGAAAAGGGGAATTTATACACATGGTTTCTTATTGGAGCTCAGTGCAGCGAACGTAGATGACTCTCACACAGGGACGATACCGAGAATGGGAAAGCCCTCAATAATCTTTTACTTTCTCTCAGGTCTTCTCTCGTTTCTCTTTGCATCTCATCTTCCCTCTCTGTGTAGATCAGCATGCTCTGCTTTGCCACAGGACAGGTGCAGGCAGCCCTATAGGCAGCAAAGAAATTCCAGAAATTAAGTGCTGTTTGTAGGTCTCATTCCTTTTTAAAAAATTTAACATATAATATATTACTTGTTTCAGGGGTACAAGTCTGTGGATCACCCGTCTTCCACAATTCACAGCACTCATCTCAGTCCCATTCTAAAGTTGCTGGTAGGTAGGGAATTTTCTGTGCTTATCTTGTATAACTCCCCCTTGTGGGTACGTGGGTAGGTAATTCCAACAGGAATGCAGGGACCGACCAATGCAAAGGAGCAACACGTTTTTGGAAATAGGGCCATTGGTTGGCCAGGAATTCCATCTTCGTTTACTTCAAAGACATGCAGTATAGTGGGCATAGGAAGTCTTCTGGGATCCCAGGTATTAGCAGTTAGTTCATCTGTGGTAGAAGAACATTAGGTTTGGGGTACCTGGGTGGCTCAGTGGGTTAAAGCCTGTGCCTTCGGCTCAGGTCATGATCTCAGGTCCTGGAATGAAGCCCCGCGTCGGGCTCTCTGCTCAGTGGGGAGACTGCTTCCCCGCCCCTCTCTCTCTCTGCCTGTCTCTCTGCCTACTTGTGATCTCTGTCAAATAAATGAATAAAATCTTAAAAAAAAAAGGTACATTAGGTTTTATGGACTGAAATCTCGTAAGAAATTTCAGTGGTTACATATATATGATATACTGCATATGTGTTTTATAGTATAGTATTTATAGTATTTTCTGCTAATTAAACATCTTTATAAAACTCCCTGGGCAGTATACTTGTTCTGTATTTCATATATGTCTGAGATTTCTGGGAAATCTCAGTTACCTGAGAAAGTTTATGCAAGTTTGCATGAGCTGATGTGTAACCTTGGTTCATTTGATCATTTTGCTACATTTTCTTAATAGAGTCTTGCTCCCAGTTGTAAATATTTTGAACTGGGGAGACACGAATTGGCAGTTCAGGAGGGCCAACATAGTTGGTGTTCTCTGAGAAGAGAATGGGCAAGCACAGAGCTGCATAGAAGGAGAGCTCCATATCTGTGAAGGTCCTTGGGGTCTAGAGCTGACTGCTCAAGGCTGGGAAAAGAACTTCCAGAAGGGAAGAGTCAGAACAATCCCCTGAGCATGGGGAAGGCCAGGCATTGTCGGTATCCCCACCAGTCCAATGGAGAGTGGGGTAGGGTCCTCAAAAGGTGCTTACTGCCTCATGAGAGAGGCAGAATTAGCTCTGAAGCTTGTGCTCTTGTCCCTCCGAAGAAAGCTTAAAAGACATCCTTAAAAAGTTCAAGCCATTTCAAAGTAATTTAACTGTGCCGCAGAAAAGAGATTAGGAATACTTCTTGAAAATATAAGAGTATCTGACACCTGATAAGGAAAAACGCAGCACTCCACCTGTCACTCATTTTGATAACTGCATACCCCTTGCTTCTGAAGTGTTGAATTCTGGCCTTTATTATTTTAGGATTATAAAATTCCTCCTACTATCCAGTAGGACAATACTGTACAGCATCTCCTGCATTTATTCCTGTCTTGGAAAGAATAGCCACCAATAGATTTCTCATCCTTTCTGGTGTTTCTTTCCCATTGCTTCAGTAAACAGAACGTTGACCTTCAAGCCTGTCCATAGAGCATAGTTGGCCAGTGAGCGGTAGAGGGTTCTCTCTTCCCTCTTCTTTTTTCTCTCTTCCCTTCCCTTCCCTTCCCTTCCCTTCCCTTCCCTTCCCTTCCCTTCTCTCTCCCTTCCCTTCTCTCTCCCTTCCCTTCTCTTCCCTTCCCTTCCCTTCCCTACCCTTCCCTTCCCTTCCCTTCCCTTCCCCCCTCTCCTCTCCTCTCCTCTCCGCTCCCTTTCCTTTCCTTTCCTTTCCTTTCCTTCACTTCACTTTCCTTCCCTTCCCTTCCCTCCCCTCCCCTCCTCTCTTCTCCTTCTTCTTTTGCAAATATGATCCCCGGCATATTTAGGTTCCTGATCATTTTGAGCCCTTCTCCATTGTCATAACTATTCTGCCTTTTCTCGTTTTCTTAGTGCAGACCATTGCTTTTTCCAGGCTTCAAAGAGCCATCCTAGCTAGTGTGTTTGTACCATCCCTCAGGACTCTTGCCAGATTATTAACTCCTGTGTCAGAGGAGAGTGTCCCCATATTGATAAGCTGTCTCTTTCCTGACTTTCATGCTCCACACTCTGCTCCAGTGCCCTTGGCGTCCAGCCCCGTACATACTGCCCTGGCTCCTGATGAATCACATTTGCCAGTCTGCAGCTCCTTCTGCATTCCTCTTCTCCCCTACCAGGCCCAGGACTTGCTTGTATGGGTTGTGCTGTGATTTGAGCCTCAGTAATAGTCTTATAGAACGGAGGTGGTGGAGAACCATAGGAGGGTGTATGTTCTTCCTCAGGGCTTTGCATCATCTGTAAGCCAGGGCAGAGTGCTAGGGTTTGGGAGGAGTGAGCCACTCAGCAGGGCGAGAGAGTTCAGTGAGATCTGAGAAATCAAGATCTTCCAGTGTCTCAACCCTGATGTCCCCACCATGAGTGGCTTACCTCCTGGGGTTGAGAATTCAGCTTCCCTTCTCTAGACCTTGCTTTATAATATCCTGTTGGGCCTCATCTTAAGCTTTTTCTGCCCTCTGGTTCCAGTAGATGAAAACCTCTTTATACTTCCAAGGAGGCCCTCTGACTTTTATTAAGGGCCTTTTTCATTTCGAGATGGATCCCCTCCGAGTGTCATTGAATTTCTACAGGGCATCAGTAGCAGCCAGCAAAAGTTGTTTGATTCTTTGGTTTTTATAATTTCATTTTCCCTCAGCCTCTCCAAAATCCAAGGCCCTGCACTTTGGTCACTGCTTTTTGACATAGCGATGACTCGTTCCAGTTTGCCACAGGTAGAAGTTTTAATAATTGTACCACCACCGCAATCCAGGAATGATAAAATATTCCAGCTACTACCATTGAAGGGGGCCTCATTATAAGCTCTCTAAAATTCCATCTTATAATTTGCTTTCCAGGACGACTTTTAGTGCCAACTATCTGATGTTGGAATCCCCGGAACCCAGGCTTGAGGTGGAGATGTGTTAGCAAGAGAATAAGGGGGGATCCCCTTGGGCACAGTTACCTGTCAGGGAGGGAGGGAAGCAGGCCTGGCTGGGCTAGTGGTAGGGAGCTGCTCTGTATGGGACATCTGCGGCTGTCACAGGTGCCCAATCCTTAGGTTGCTCTGGAGCTGGGAGGATCTTTCAGAGCTGTCCCAAATTGGGGCAAAACAGCTGAGCCCTTGTATCTGAGCACTGATTAGGAGCTGGAGTGGGAAGAAGTTTTCTTGGGAAGAAGTGTTTGTTGCCCGTTGACTCCCTGCACCCAAGGGTAATTCACTAAATGGGACTCAGCTGGGAGCCCTCTGCAGCCCGAAAGTCTACCGGCTTCGAGAGTAAAGCTGCTGATCTAAGGCTTGGTTTGCAGCCAGAGTTGTGGGTCGTGCAGTTGTCCCTCCAAACCTGTGTAGACTTATACAGTTTAGGACCAGTTTTGTCCCATATTGTTTTACTACCCCCAAAAAAGAAATCAGTCATGGAATTATTTAATAATATATCTTGGAAGAATCTTTTTTTTTTAAGATTTTATTTCTTTAGCCTTGGAAAAATCTTAAAGTCACCTCAACATTCTCGGTGTTTAGGCAAAGAATTGGGGGTGCAGGTAAGTCAAGTGACTTGTGAGGGGATCAAGAAGATAGGGTGGTGAGTCTTGAGTTCAGGTCCTCTGCCTTCACCCCAGTGTTTCTTCCCTCATAGAATGTAGTCCGTCTCGTGAATGCTAATATTATGACTCATTTCCCATAATCGGAAGTTTGAGAATCAGATTTCTCCTGCAACATGCTGTTGACTCCAAAGACAGTTTGTTTTCCCCTCATTTTCGGGAAGATTTGTTTCTTTTTGTAGGACCTGGTTATTACATAGGTGAAGGTTTTAAGCCCTCCTGGAAGGTGACTGGTGGTCATTGATAATATATTGTACTTTTATTGTTGAAAACTATTGTGGGTTAAGTTTCTTTTTTGCTGAATTCAACGAACAAGGAGAATTTTACCCGGGTAAAAGTGGAAATTCAAGAGTAAGTCGCGTAGTTTCACTTTGTTTTCTGAAATGAATTCTTTCCCTGACATTATGAAGGTTGAACACTAAAGCATTCTTTTCCCATAGGGTTACCCTTGTTCCACTGAAAGGCTGTTGTGAATCTGCCTACCGCCGACAGAAGGGAGTTCTCCCATGAACTGGGGAAAGGTTTACCTTTGCCTTTTCTCACTATCCCTCCTCTTCTTAGCTTGATCTTTCCCCAAAGAATTCCCTCTGAAATGTAATTTCTGCTTCTGGACCAGGCAAGTAAATTGTCTTCAACTTGATAATTAAGTTCACTAGCCTTTTAGTGAGCCTCTGTAACGAGCTAAGTATTGGGCTGCATGTCAGGATACCAAAGTGTTCAAGATAGGCTGTCTGCCCCAAAAGAACTTGGTCTGATGGGGAGGAGATAAAGACCTAGAGTAATAATTCCACTATTAAGTATTGTGTGTTCAAAGACCTACCCGAACTGAAGGTTCACAGAGGAAGTTAAATAACTTTATACCTGCGGCATTTGAGAATAAGTATTGTCTTCTCACATGGTATTGTCTTCAGGTGGCTTCGGTTCACACTTGCGTGGGGTGGGGGTACCTAGTTCTCTGTAGCATGCCAAACAGGAGTGATTTCTAGTGCTAATTAGCAAATACTGTGAACCGTGAAGGACATGGGTGTCGAAGGTGAAACTCGGTACAATGCTGTGGGAATTGGGGAGCAGAGGATTTCCTAGAACAGGCAGGAGGCTGAGAGAAGCTTTCTGGGGGAGGCAAGACAAATTGAATAAACGAGTAACACCTGCCTTCGATGGCAATCCACCAGATCTGTGGGAATCATCCGGAAGTGGGGAGAGAAGCCTGGGCATGAAGGATAAACCTGTCCATGTTACAGTTCTGCCTGCGGCTGGTCCTGCTTGGTTTAATCTGACACTTTCCTAGAATGTATGTTACATTACCTAACATGTACGCTTACCTAAATGACCTTTGGATTTTGGAGTAAATGGTAATGTCTTGTTAAAGTTATCACTGTTGGGTGTTGAGTATGCATTTCTCTAGGAACCGCTTTTAATTAGGACAGTGTTTTAGTTTGCCCAGGCAAGTAAAATATCCTGCATTGACAGTGTTTACATTTACGCTTCAATTGGTATCAAATGTCAGTTGTACGACCCAAGAAATCCCAGAAGGAGCATTTTGTATTTTCAAAATAAAATACATGTTTCAAATGCATTATTCATAATGAACTGTATATGCAGTTACTCTTGGTTTTGTCAGAGCAGGTCATTTACTATAATTGATTTTCTTGGAGGGAATGTAGTGGTTTTATTAGGTGAGAGAGGTAGATGTTTCTACCTCTCTCACATTGTATCTGTTCCTGGCTTTTCAGACTGCCCTTCATTCCTTTTTCCCTTTTCCTGATTTTTTTTTTAAAATTTGGAACATTCTAAAGAACATTTGAACACCTTCTAGATTTTCTTGCAGTATCATAATGGACTTAGAGTTTTTAGCAAACTTAGTATGTTATTGTTTGGGAGGAAAAACTTTACCATTCAAGGTTTTGGCTGTCCTAAGAATTGAATAGACATGAGACAGATTAACAGAAGATCAAATTTAATTATGTACATGTGGGGAATCCACATAAACATGACAGATTATTAGACAGGCCAGATGGGGTATCTGTGTCATTCTGGACGGAGGAGAAAGGATAAGGGCCTGAGGCTTCAGGGAAAGAAAACAATGGAAAGGGAAATGTTTGGTATCAGATAGGTGCTGGGCCTTTGAGAACCAATGGAACAGAGAGTGGACTTTGATCAGACAGGTCTTGCTGGGTTCCTCCCTGTCTACCCCTCCTAGTTTCTATTAGCCTTGGTTTTTGGGGGGATAGCTCAACTTCAGGAGTATCATGGAGGCCAGTGGGGGAGAGGCAAGAGAAATGTCGTGCATCTTCTGTTCCTTTAAGATATTTCAGCTGAAAAGAATGACACAAATGGTCGAAAGACCCATTTTGGGATGGCAGATTTTGCTCCTCTTCATTACCCGTTACAGTCATTATTTTTGTGTAAACATGTGAGTAAAGTAAGGAATGGCAATACTACATAGAGATGTAAATACTGTATTCCCAAAGACCTGGGCCATTTTTGGTATTCGTGTCTAAGAGATGAGGGGAAAAATTGGTAAACCAAGTCTGATACGCACTTGTGTTTCATATTTGTCATCTCAACAATGTTAAATAGGGAAATGAACTTAAGTCCACGTTACAGGGCATTGATTATAGGAGGGTCTGCTGCGGAAGGCCATATGCCACCTAGATGCCCTTCCAGAGAGGACAGGTTGAATAAACTGTAGCCCTACCCCAGAATGTTAGGCCGCCTTTCCAAAGCAAGGGGAAAATGTGTGTGCCAGGGTCTCCAGAAGGTACTGTGTGAGAAAGACGAGGTTTGGAACAGCTTTCAGAGGGTGGCTCCCATTTGCATAAATAAAAACATCACTCTTCCATGAAATTCATACAAGTATGAATAGGGTGCTACTGTGCAGGGGACTGTTCTAGGTGCTTAGGATATAGTGGTGACGGAAACAAAGTATTCTCATGGAACTGATACTGGAGTGGAAGCACAGATGATGAAAAATGCCTCATTATGATACATAGTGATACGTAGTGTTAAATACAATACAGCAAGGGAAATATGAGATGGAGAATCGGGGACGGTGGTTGCTCTTGCCATAAGAGACAAGGATAAAGTGACACTGGAGCAGAGGCTTGACATTAGTAGGAACAGATAGGAGGGAATGAGGATAGGGGTGATCTCTCTAGATTTACTACTGTGAGTTTTGAGTCATGTAAATCTTTTTCTTAAATTACAAGAATGAGAAACACCTAAAATCCAACATAAACATGCATAAATGAACCTAGGACATTATCGAAGTTGAAAACACAGCCACACAAAATAGAAGTTTAATTCAAGTAACTTAACCCTTGGTGGGATGTATCCTAAGGGCAGTGTAACAATTAAATCTTAAACTTGACTTAGCAGTTTCATTCTAAGTATTGGTCGTGGTATTATAATTCTGAAACAATTTCTGTATGTCGGAAGATACAGCCAATGAATTAAGATACTGATCTTTTGTGAGTCAGAGTTTTCACTGTAGAAGAAGACAGATGACAAAAAGGATATTGTAGGATATGAGGAGACCCTGTGTTAGGGCATGGGAGAACAGAGTTTTTGTGAGATTTGAAGAGTTAAAATTTTGGAGCATCTGTTTAAGAGGAATTAGAGGAATTAGGTAGAGAACCTGAAAAAGCTCATTAGCCTCATAGTAAATGTTTCTCACATCTGGTGGTGTTGAATTCGACTCGAAAGCATGGTTGTTTTCTTGCTTTCTAAGGTGGAAAGGCCTAGAAACAAGCACAGCCTCATAACATGTTTCCTAAATCCATTCACCAACAGAGATGACTGAAATGACCCTGCATTAATGGTTGTCTCCAGGTCTGGGCTGGAAAAGTACAAGGAGGGACATTGCCTAACCTCTTGTGCCAGACTCCCTCACAGGCTCAAAGACTAATGGGATCCCATCAGAATGACATACAAGGATAGGTCCTAAAGCTTTCTGTCCAGCTTTGCTGTGTATATTCATATACTGGATTGCTAATACAAAACCATCATCCCTGAGCAGTTTTCACTTCATAACACTGTGTCAGGTCCTTCTGATGGCCAAGTTGGCTTGGGAGTGATGTTGAATCAAACTCAGGGGCATTGAGAAAGTTTCATAAGAGGAACCAGCCTATAGAACCAGCCTAAAATGGGTGTGCCTAAAAGAGGGCACAGACAGCTCTACGGGGACAGCTGGTGGCATGCATTTCCATGCAGACCTTGCCCTGTGACTCAGAGAATCCATGAACTGGTGAAATTGTTTCTTTGGGAATATCCTGCTGGGTTGTTAGCTAGTTGCTGCTTACCCAAGGAAAAGCAATGGTTTGCTGTCCTCATACTGTGTTTTTTTTTCCTTCTCTGTTTTTATCTTTCATTAATGAAATTAATCTATTAATTGGTCTCTCTAGTATATAAAAGAGCATACTGATAAATGTCTCAGAGTTCTTTTTCGACATTTCCCAAGTTTGCTTTACATACAAGAAATCCCATTATGTCTGAAAACCAGTTGTACCAGGGAAAATAGGTTCTCCACACCCCCCCTCTTTTTTTCCTTAAATTAAAGATCATAAGAACAAAAATACCTTCTTATAAGGATCTTTTTTGAGTTGATAACTAGCTGTATTAATGACCTTAAAATTTTTAAGACCACTGCTTTTCCCATGTACTCATTAATTCTTCTAAAATGCCCAAGAAATAATTAGCATTCAAATAAAAGCAGAAATAGTGGGGTCCAACAGAATATGGGTGAGATGTCAGAGACCGTATTTAGAGCGAAAATCATAAGAAAATACCAAATACATGGGATGAATTGGTTGGCATATAAAAAGACCTGAAATCAAGTAATTACTGGAGTAAAAGGAAATGGGAACAGAAAACAGCAGAAATTGTCCAGAGAAGTAATGAATGGGTAGTTCAGTGTCATGCAGACTGGGTTAGAAAGAAATTGCTCCATGAAAATAATAGTGGGGAAATAGTAGCATAAATACCATCCTGGTGGAAATTTCAGCCAGGTTTGATACTGCAAAGCTTTTGAATACCCTTTGTAAATGAATGTGAGCCTTCAAAACACCATGTTACTCCTGACACAGTGGGCCTATCTATACATGAGAGAGTGCTAAAGGCATGATTCTAAAGCATGCTGCTCCCAGGAAGCATGATGGTTAGAGACTCACTTTGATGTGCATGGTGGTAAATTAACATGAATTTCTCATGTGTGAGTAGGTGGGTGGGGTGGGGGACAGACTTGAAGGAAAAATACACATGCTATGGAAAAATGCAGTAAGTGCAGAATAAATGATCCTCTTGTTCTGCAAAGAGAATTCACTGGAACACATCGGAATGAAACCGTAAGGAGGTAGGAGAGCCTACTTCCTAATGCAGAATAACATTGCATTAGAGTGGGGTCAACATCTTGGCAAAATTTGGTGGTGGAGGGGGAACCTAAAAAGGTCTTTAGCTGGTTTAACTTAGACTGGACCCTGTCATTAAGAATATGGAAATAATGTAGTAGAGTCCACAGAAACTGTGGTATTTCTAAGAAGATGGTTGGAAGGCTGATAAGACATCTATTTGATTTGGCATTTAAGAAAATTGGTCGTAAAATGTGAAGGGAGCCAGAAGGGCAATTACGTGTATAGGTTGGATATCGTTACACAAATGTACCACGTCACTCTTCCCACTTAAACAAATGATTACCAGCAGAACGATGCATTGGAAATTCAGTCCCTGTTACTCTGGAACAAAGTTGTGAGGCAGACCATAAATCTTGTGCGGATGCCGTACAAGAGCATGGGTTCTTTGATTTTTATTTTTTTGGCATCACCTTAGTCATTCTTGAGTTAGAAAATCACAGAATCAGAGTTGGAAGGACATCTGGAGACAGAATTACTTCCCTGCATCAACTCAGTACCTTGTGTGTAAACATTTCCAGGAACAAAATATTTTACAACTTCCTCAAGGAGACTGAGAGATCGTTCCAATGTTTGTAAGCCCTGACAGCTAAGAGTTCTGTTCCACATGGGCATTGTATTTGCCCTCATTCCTCTGTTCCCACTGTGGATTTCTTCCCCCATTTCATGGGGGTTCCTCTCCTTTGGATCCTGTTTTGCTTTATCCAAGTACATCTTTTTCCTTCTTCCTTGCGTCGCTAGCCCAGGTTTGGTCGAATATTCTGCTGCCATGTTTGTTGTCTTTGTAGTTCTTGTCCTCATTCTCAGATCTTTCTGTTTTCTCCTGAAACCTTAATAAGTGTATTTTGATTGAGAGCAAATGAACCCAAATGTTACAAATCAAGCTGGGAAGAAAATGAGGGATTAGAAAGTGTGAATATCTAAAGGACTGTTAGCACCAAATGCAGGGTATAAAGGCATTCTTGCAGACTTAGGAGAACCTCAGTGGGGATGGCTGCCAACCTCTCCGGTTTACTTACCCAGGCAAGATTGTTGGGAATGCTTGCTGGCCAACGCTATTAGCATACATAAAGCTCTCTGTTGGAAAATTTACAGAATCAATTAGAGTTCAGAATATTTTTTTTTTACAAGCATGGTTGAAAGACTCATTTAATGAATCATGTTTCAGGATGTTTCTATTCTTGTAGGGACTGCTGTAAAGTATTAGCAGGTGGTACTGAAGACCACGGGAGATTTTGCACTTCAAGAGGCACTCCTGTAGGTATGTGTTTTCCATCCAGTAGGGTGGCACAGCAGTTTGGAAGTGGTACTATTCCTCAAATCCTAATTCTACAAATCCTGAGCATTTTCTAAAGAGTAACCTTTGCATTTCACACAGAATCACTATCCAAATCAGTTTATGAATAAATCCAGTGATTCTTCTTTTGGTGAGCTAAATTCTTGTTTCATTTGTGTTAATGTTGAGTCCTTTTGTTTTCACCATCAAGGCAGTCCCTTGATTTGCTTAGCATAAGTGGATATTTTTGTGCTAAGCGAGGAGCACAGTTTCTTCCAAAAGTCTCAGCTCCTGATAACTATAGAAGTTTATTCTAAAAGAGGATCATACATATTCATCAAGTTTTGGGATAAAAATAAAAGCAGTATTTTAATTTACAATATTTCTTATTAATAGAATTTTGCAGCCTACTTCTGTTTATGGCGAGTTACTATTTGCAGGAGGTATTCAGAGAAGTATCTGTGTCTGTCAGAAAAGAATTTGATTGTAGAATCATTGTGGAGGGGCAGACTGCTCTTTCCCATGACCCCCGCAGTGCGAGTATTGAAAGTTGCAAGTCCTAGCTCAGGCCTACTGGGCAGAGGTTTTGGGAAACAGGTCAATGAATCAAGAGGTTAATAGATGATTGGAAATTTTATGTAGCTGCAGAAATAAATGTGTCATTTAATTACAGTGTAATAAGTTTAGTTCTGAGAGAGAATGCATAAAAGCCACCTTCTTTCTGAGTGTGCGTGCAAACACATGTGTGCATGTTCTACTCCTATGAGAGGGTGAATTATAAATAATAAGTGCTGTGGTTGGACATGTGTTTAAAAGGAGTAGTCTTTTCTGTACCATCAAGTCATTAAATCTCTTCTGGACCTTGAAGATCCAGTTTTGGGGTACTCCTGCCTGTGGCCCCCGAGGGCCTTTCTTTCAGGTAAGGACAAGGTAAACTTGGGCTGTAAAAGGTCAGGTAATAATTATTTTAGGCTTTGTGGCCCATGTGGTCTCCATTTTATCTACTCAGCTTTGCTTGAAAACAACCAGAAAGAAACAGAAACAAATGGGTGTTGCTATGTAACACTTTATTTCCAAAAAGAAGTGGCCGGTGGCATTTTGCCCATGAAGTCTAGTTGACTGACCTTTGTTCACGGTCTGAGTCTTGCTCGTTATTAGCTCCATCTCTCGTAGAGGTTCTGGGGTCATTTCACATTCTGCCTAAAGAAGGTTTTTTAAAGGTATTTTTCAGTCCTTTTCAAGGTCACTCACAAGAGCTGTATTTCCGAAGTGTTTTTAAGTGCCCATTTGTATCACATAGGGAGAGTGGGGTGCTGGTTCCCCCTTGGAAGGGCTGTCGTTCCTATGGGGACAGCATGTACAGTGTGGGGCGGACAGAGCCGAGGCACAAGATTCAGGAAGCTGGAGGTCAAGTGGGCATCTGGGACCACAGGCCTTGGTTTCCTCAGCAGCAAAGGAGGAAATTAGGACGAGATTTGCCATGAATTTTTGCCAGCTCTGGGATTTTATGATGCTAAATTAATGTTCTTGGCAGGGCTGATTCTGTAGGCAGTCTCAGATTTCCACGTGGCTCCTGTAAGCCACGTCCCTCAGAACAAACAGCGGGCATTGGTACCTTTTGAAGGAGAGCACATTTCTGGTTTCATCCTTAGGAACTGAGGAGAAGCGGAGCCTGTGTGGGCAGTTTCAAACCCAGGGTTGGTACTCCCCGTACATTCACCGCGTAGCTGTGTCCGACGCACATTGCTCCTGAGGACATTTGTGGGTAAACCCAGGAGTATTTTTCTTTTCAAATAGTAGCTATAATGGATATTTTTAACAAATGAGCTCACAGTTTTAGTGGGATGTATTTCGTCCTTTCTAAGAGTCCCCTTTCTTTTTTTTACCCGATAACATTTCTGATATCAAAACGTTTTTCACGCGATTACTGTCATTTAGGTAGCAATCGTGAGGGAGTTACTGCCTGTGTTTGGGCATCAAAACTTGCATCACTGTGTAGACATATAGCTGAGTATTGCAATTGATAACTGCATAATCTGCAGCTTACCAGGGAACCCTGAAAACAGTCAGTAAAGCCCAGTTCATTGTCAGATCCCTGTTGCACACCAGAAACTCATGTAACGTTCTGTGTCAACTATACTTAAAAAAACAATGTTGTTTCACCAAGGATCTTGATGGCAGAGGACAGTTTTCTATAGAGATTGATGGACCTTTAAGACTCTGAATTGACCAGTATTTTTGAATCTGAATGTGAAGAAATTTCAGTAAGGACTTGTTTTTATTTCTTTTTTTTTTTTTTTAAAGATTTTATTTATTTATTTGACAGACAGAGATCACAAGTAGGCAGAGAGGCAGGCAGAAAGAGAAGAGGAAGCAGGCTCCCTGCTGAGCAGAGAGCCCGACATGGGGCTCGATCCCAGGACCCCGGGATCATGACCTGAGCCAAAGGCAGAGGCTTTAACCCACTGAGCCACCCAGGCGCCTCTTTATTTCTTTTTTTAAAAAAATATTTTATTTATTTATTTATTTATTTGATAGAGAGAGACACAATGAGAAAGGGAACACAAGCAGGGGGAGTGGGAGAGGGAGAAGCAGGCCTCCCGTGGAGCAGGGAGCCTGACACCGGGCTCGACTCCAGGACCCCGGGATCACGACCCAAGCCGAAGGCAGCCGCTTAAGGACTGAGCCACCCAGGCGCCCCCTTTATTTCTTTTTACATATACACCATTGTTATGAGGAGGGGGAAAAAAACCTTAGGTCCAATAAAGTTTTGGTGAGCTCTTTTTGTGACCAAAAATGCCAAGTGATAAAAAACACTGCGTCATAATTTCATTGGCAGCGGTGTATTTTTGTTCTTAATGGCACATAAAGTAACTGTGTTCCTATAGTTGATGAATCTTAGATTTATAAACATGCTACTGCTCTGAAGGTGGGGAATGCACGAGAATTTGGAAGAAAATATTACAAATTATAAAAGGAATGAGGTGGTAAATGAGGGCAAAAGGAGATTTTTATTTTGCCTTTCAGCACGGAGAGGGGTAAAGGATGAGAAAAGTACACTGAGACCTTGATGCATACTTCTGTCAGAGACAAGTGAGCTAAGATCACCTGTGGAATGTAATAATATTAAGCCCTTGGAAGAGCGTTGATCCTGTCTGTGTTTTTATAATAATAATAATAATAGCAGCTATTATTATTATTATTAATTTTAAAAAGTGGGTTCCCTGCTTGAACTCATCACCCTGAGATCAATACCTGAGCTGAGACCAAGAGTCAGAACCTTAACTGACTGAGCCACCCAGGCACCTTGATCCTGTCAGTCCTCCGTGTTCCTAGCACCTGGCACAATGCCTGGTAGACTGCTGGATGCCCATAATTTTTTTTTGTTGAGCATGAAGATAAGTGGTCTCCAGAGCAAGGTGGTGCATAGGAGAAGCTGTGGTTGTGTGTCCCTTTATGTTGACTTGAAGAGCTTTAGAGACATCCCTCGTCACAAATGTAAGTCCTTCTCCGGCTTCGAGGGTTCGGAATATTTATTAAAGGTACTCTCACGCTTCATCTCTGAGTCTGCGTCAGACAAAGAAGTGTGAGTCAACAGGAGCTCCTGGGTGGCTCAGTGGGTTAAAGCCTCTGCCTTCGGCTCGGGTCATGATCTCAGAGTCCTGGGATCGAGCCCCGCATCAGGCTCTCTGCTCAGCAGGGAGCCTGCTTCCCCCCTTCTCACTCTGCCTGCCTCTCTGCCTACTTGTGATCTCTCTCTGTCAAATAAATAAAATATTAAAAAAAAAAAAAAAAAAGAAACGTGAGTCAACAGCGCGGATACTCAGGTTTGCAGGAGTTTGTATTGAAACTGGCCTTGACAACACAATTCAGCCAGGTTGAACTAAAGGAAAACCAAGCCCAAGTTTTCCCTGAACTTTTTCTTTTTTTAATAACTCAGCAGTTAAGATCTTGGCAAAAACACTTTTTAAAAGTAGCCCGTGATTAAACTACCCTTTTAACCATTAGCCTCAGAGAAGAAATAGAAAGCCACGGTTATCGGTTTCTGTACCAACTTTGATAGAAGCAGATGCTAACTACACAGAATTCTTGCTGAACTTGTTTCCATATGGTCTCCAGTATGTTTTGTTCTTGCAATTTTTAGAGCCTGGAATACTTTTGGGAAGCTTAGGTGTCATCACCACCCAAGCAAAACCAAATTCTTAAAAAACTTAGAAAATTTTTTGGTTAGAGAAAGGAATTTATTAAAAAAAATAGATGTTGAGGCGTTCAAATGAAAGCTTTCTCGGGGTACTTAGAATTTAAGTATATGCATAGGGTCTTTGCTTTCTTTATCAGTGTTCTGTTCTTTGATGTTGTATGCTATAGGAATAAATATAAAAACATACAGAGTTTAACTGAGGAAATGATAGCAGTACCTATTAAGGAATTAAAATATTGTGTAGTCACAGGAATTAGGACTGTGTAGAGATATTTTAAATGATGGAGAAATGCTAAGGAGCAGAGGATCAGTGAGGGTCAGAGTGTTGACAGAAGCCTGTTGATACTTCCTCTTCAGAATTCTGATGGAGCAAGATGGAAGGGTGGAGTGTTTCTGCCCAGGGGGCTGTGTGAACTCTGAGATGTCAAGAGGAGGCAATAGGCCTGAACATGGGGGAGAGCAGGAATCTGGGAATAGAGACAAACAGTTCGCTAAATAAAATAAAACCAGTGATAGAATATTCCACAGTTAATGATGATATCCACACCATGTGCTAGGCTCTGTCCAGTGCTGGAGATTCAGTGACGGACAAGACCAGTAGCGTACCTGCCATCAGGCTACTGACATTCTAGTTGGGTGCAGCAAATGAACAAGCAAATAAATAGAAGAAGCAAGTTTGTAGTAAGTAATATCATCAGTACTACTACTACTAATACGGTGGAGAGTATAAGAACTAGATGCTATGGCAGTGAATGTTGGAGGTGGGGGCTATTTTAGACCAGGCAGTCAGGGAAACCATCTCTAAGGAGTGGGCTTGCAAGCCAAGATCTAAAGGTTAAGGAGCCAGCTAGGTAATGAGGAAGGAGAGAACAGGTAGCATAGAAAAATATGGAAAGTTCTAAAAAAAAAAAACCAAAAAAACCTAACAGAGCCTGGAACAAGTAAGGAAGGGAGGCTGGGGCTCAAGATGTCAGGGTCATACCAAACTCATAAATTTAGTCTTTAAAGGGAGACTTGAGAAAATAGTCTAAATATCTCAGATATGATCATAAGAGTACAGAGAGCTATTACCATGTTTTAGAGAAGAGTGTGATGTGGTGGGAGAAAAGATTTGCTCCCTGAGATTATTGCTGTCAGACAAATCATAGTTGCCTTGGTGAGAAACAGTCCAGTCTTAGGCTAAGACAGTAGTAGTAGACAAGTGAAGCAAAGCACATTGTGTAATCATCAAACCATAGCCTTGTAGAGCTGGATGGTGCCTTACAGATAATCTTCCAAATGAGAAATTGCAGCTCTACCATCTACTGTTTGAGGGACATTGGACCAATTTTTTTTTAATATTGCTGATGGCTAGTTTTAGTAATTTGTAAAATGGTGTCCCATTGCTTTTATAAGACTCCACTGAGTCTTGACTCCACTGAGATGTGCCGTAAGCACATCTACATAGACAGTAGATAGGAGAGGTATAATTACAGGAGAGGTTTTGAGGAAAGAAGTGACAGGTTTTGGCAATAGACTCCATGTGCACAGTAAAAAATGAGTCAGAGTTTAGTCATTAACACATTCTGTTCCTTTTTGGTCATACGCATTTATGAGAGTCTATAAATGAGGATGATTAACATTCATTTGAACGTTAAGTGGCATATTGGTAAAACAGTTTTCTCTGTTGGCCTTTTGTACGATAACTCCCAAATATTTCATAGCAGGAAAAGCAGTCATTTGCACTGATGATGTTTATTGAATTCTTCCATGTACTTCGCAGAAAGATCAGGTTATGCGTTTCCCATTGACTTTCTCATCTGTGCAGTGTCTGAATAAAAGATTTCACTTGATGGGTCTTGGCCTTGGTCTTCCGTGTTATCCATGGATCCCCTTGCCACCTTCGTCAGCTACATTGTGCTTGTGACCACCGTGTTTTCGGAGTTGATTTTCAGCTGTGTTTCCTAGAATTGTTAGGTAGCTCTTGGACATGGACCATTGCGAAAAGAGTCCAGGTGCCTTACTTTGCTTTGTTCAAAGGAACCTTGAACAATCCTCCGTAATGGATAGCTCTGGCCCCTGGCCCCAAGTCGCCCATTTGTGAACATACAGGTGCCTGTGTAGCAAAAGGCTGTTGTATTTCTATGTACAACAGCAGAAAAGGGAATTCTTGTTTACTGGCTAAAAAGCCTGGCCTTGACAGCTTGCTCTTGCTTCTGCCAGACATGTATCTAAGATCCATCAATTCTAAAATGTTGAGTATTTACTCTCAGGAAACTCTGCCATCTACATAGCTTATTTGTACAGCCTTACAGCATATGTTTTGAATTGTCCAAAGGGAAATGGAAGAATCCTGTTACAGAAAACTACTGGTACCCAGACAAATATCCTGCCAAGGTAGTTCAGCGTAGGAGAATTAGGAGATCAGGTAGCCAGAGAGAAGTTCTGTGAACTGAGTCCCACTCCAAAACATGAGGGTCTGATAGGCAACGTGAAGCAAACTCATGAATGGCCCACCCCTGTCCCTTCAGCCTTCCTGGGCTCACCTGCAGCTGAAGGATGAGACCATTTCTGGAGCACTCACACCTTTCTTCCATAGAACCATCTGCTACTCTCTGGTGACTCAGATTCTTCTCTAGTACTAAGAAAGATGGTTTCCCTTCCCTCAGGGCAAATTGGGATGAGGTGTTCATAGGCCTTGTAGTCTTGTCCACAAATGGGGTGATCATCAGTGAATGCTCCAGCCCCAGTAGTTTTCCAGTATATTCCACACATAGGGGCCTGTAATGGACTGAGACCCAACACTCACGGAGGTTACTCGCTTCCTAACACCTGCTTTCTAGAATTAGATTTCTTCCCCATATCACTTTTTCCATTCCATCATTTGTGCTTCCTAGGACACCTCTGAAGAACCAAGCTGCACTGAAACACTTGTTACAAAGTAAGACCCAATCATGAAGTGTAGACTTGATTTTCAGGGCCACAGGGAGCCAATTAAGAATTTTAAAGCAAGGGAAAAGATGTGATCTGATTTACATTACAGGAAGTTCACTGTCTGAAGTGCAGAGAATATATTACAGCAGGACAGGACTGGAGGCAAGAACAGTAGGAGGCTGTTGAGTTAATGTGGGCAGGAAATAAATATTTTCGAGGAAAAAGGCATATAGAAAAGTAGTTCCTTAACCTTTAATAGGGTAGCACCATTTTCCAATCTGGGGGGTTGGTCTTTGTAACAGTGTGAACAGCCCAGCCTTGTTCCACAGATGAGTGTCCACATTCTAACTCTGGTCGGTCTTCTTTTACCATCATGCAGTTTGCTTAGTCACGCACTCTCCAAAATCCTTGCGAGGTCTTGGTTGGTGCCCAACCTGTACTGCACGTTACACAGAATGACTCCTGGTTCAGCAGAGTCTCCACATGCTTGAAATCTCACTCCAGAGTACAAAGGGGAGTCTGACACCCTTTCCGAAGAGGCTGTAGCTGGCCATCAGAAGATCAGGGTTCTCTTCTTGGTGTTTGTTCCCATGAGGCACTCAGTGAGTCGAGAAATGATGTCCAACAACCCAAGATTACTAGTGTCATTGGCTGTCCTTTCTTAAATTTGTATTTAACGGGTTATGTTCCTGAGGCTGTTTGTTTACTTGTTTGTTTACTTGGAAGACCGTGGCCTGCAATTTGGGTAAATGGCTACCCTGAAATTTGGGTAAGTTGATGGTGTTTGGGCTGTGACTTCCTGCTTTAAGCAGCTGTGCTTCGAACTGGACTGGAAGCGGACCACAGCTGTGTGGGGCCTTGCTGTGATGACAGCCTCAGGGTGGAGGCCACACCAGGGTCTCAAATTTCCTACAGGGTGGGCTCCCACCATGTGGGATGTCAGCGGTTAATGTGTTACTCCACCCACTCAACGAATTTTCTTGTTCAGTGTCAACTCAATATAAATAGGCAAGAATAAAGCATACTATTAAAATTAAACTTTTTTAAAAAAAATTTAAGGTCTGCAACATGGTGATTTTATCCAGATCTATCTTACAAAATGATTGTCATTATATAGTTAGTTCACACAGGCATCACTTCGCATAGTTAAACATTTTTTTTGTGATGAGAACTTTTAAAACCTATCTAAAGGTTTCAAGTCAATAATACATTATTGTTAAATGTTGTAACGATGCTAAATGTTATATTCCCAGAACTTACTTATCTTTTAAGGGGAGGTTTTTACTTCTTTCATCCTTTTGCCCCTACTCTCTCCTTCCCCACTTTCCAGGAGCAACTACCAGGTCTGTTTCTATGAGTTGGTTTGTTTTTTAGATTCCACCAATCAGTAAGTTCTTACAGTATTTATCTTTTTCTGTCTGGCTTCTTTAATTTAGCATAGTGTCTTCCAGGTTCATCTGTGTTGACACAAGTGGCAGGATTTCTTTATTTCTGATGGCTGACCAATGTTCGATTAGTATATACCACATTTTACTTGTTCATCATTAGTGGCCACTTACCTTGTTTCCGTGACTTGGCTATTGTGAATAATGCTTTGAGATAGTGATTTAATTAATTTTTTTTAGATACATACCCAGAAATGGAATTGCTGGATTGATGAGTAGAGGAACCTCCTTCATGTTTTCTGTAGTAGGTATGCCAATTAATGTGCGAGGTTATGTGACTTAGAATACAATATGGATTCTTCACCTGGCTTTATTCCTAACAAACTCTCCCTAGATAGTATCTCTTCTGCCTAGATTCTAAAGCTGTGTTCTTTGTTTCATGGCCTGTTCCTCAATCTTCAAAGTTAGCAGGATAGCATCTTCAAATCTCCTGGCTTTGGTCACATTGCCTTCTCCTCTGTGATCAAATATCCTTGCTTCTCTCATAAGAATACTTGGGATTGCTTTTGTGACTCAACCAGATAATAATACAGAATAACTTCCTAGATGAAGATCCTTAACTTGATATCTACAAAGTTTCTCTTGCCATAAAAGTTTCCAGGAATTAGAACCTGGATGTCCTTAGGAGTCCTTAGGCAGCCTTCCTGTGGCAGGTGCTTTTCTCTGGCATTCCTCTGTGCTGGTTTCCTTAATATCGAATTTAGATGAACGAACTAGTTTTCTAGTTTGAAGGTTTTTAAAAAATGGACTAAACTATGCTTTGTAGGAAAGAACAATATAAATATCAGGAGTTAAAATGATTTTTTTTTCTTTTGGTATTAATGTTTACAAATAGTGTCACAAAACCCATCCTGGGTTCATGTTCACATAATGCAGAGAACGCAGAAGGTTGGTTGTAAATTAGACCTAAGTCTAAATCCTGTTTCACTACTTACTAGCCATGTAAACCTGGACAAATGATTGGGTTAATCTGACCTCCTTTCTCTTATCTGAAAAAGGGTAATAATACTTCACAGGATTGTTGCAAAAAATAATTGAGCTGATAATATGTATAGAAGACTATTTAAAAATATTAGTCAAATGTGGGGCTCCTGGGTGGCTCAGTCGGTTAAGCAGCTGCCTTTGGCTCAGTCATAATCTCAGCGTCCTGGGATGGAGCTGGTCATCAGGCTCCCTGCTCAGCGGGGAGCCTGCTTGTCCTTCTCCCTCTGCCTGCTGCTCTGTCTACTTGGGCTCTCTATCTCTCTCTCAGATAAATAAATAAAATCTTTAAAAAATTAGTCAAATGTCATACATATTATTTAGTGTAAAATTGCAATTAAAGGCATTTTCCAATTATGATAGTTTCTTTATACTCAGGCTTTCTGAGGAGAAGGCTGATTCAAAGAAGAAATGCCCCTTCAAAATCTGAATTCCCAGTAGATGTGCCTATGAATGCTGCCTTTCAGGCATTGCTAGCAAGTATGAGAGAACCTCTCTACTTTGCTGTTATGATTTATGATATTTGTAGATTCTGGGAGAGCAGATTTTTGTTGTTGTTTACTTGCTTTGTAAACTCAGGGTCTTAAAAGCAGTTGGATTGGTATGCGATGTGGATGGGTCTTAATTTCTTTGTTTGCTTTTGTTCTTGAACATCAGGCTCTTCCCAAGCAGCAGTCTCCGGGTTCTCTTCTTGTACTAATCCACATATCTCATAGATCCTTGCAAACAAAAATAGCCACCAGCCATATATCAGACATGGAAGAGAAAGACATCGAAAAGAAAGAGATGGGCCCTGTTCTCCCATCCTGCCCACTGGGCCACTGAAGTGTAGGGATCTCTGTATCTGTGATGATCTGATAGGAGGGGAGGGCTTGGTGAGTAAAGACTGTGCATTCTTTTAGAATGGAGATGGTGCTCTGAAGTGACTAGTCGGGATTAGAACAGCAGAGAAACAGTCCTTAAAAATGTACATATTTAGGCTTTGCTCTGCAGTAGTAGAAAAATTCCCTATTAGATGTTAAATAAGTGAGAGCAGCTCACTGCTTCATAGTGCAGTTCACTGTTTACCAAGGATCACCGTACTCCGTATCAGCCCCATAAATAAATTGATGATCACACCTATAAATATTTTTAAAGATTATGTTTAAATTTGAGAGACAAAGAGACAAGTAGGGGGGAGCAGCAGGCATTGGGAGAAGCAGGATCCACACCATGCAAGGAGCTCAATGCGGGGCTTGATGCCAGGACCCTGGGATCATGACCTGAGCCAGACACAGGTGCTAAACTGACAGAGCTACCCAGGTGTCCCTCACATCTGTAAATATTTTTTGAATAAGTGAATGACTGTTGGGACTTAATCGTCCTTGTTTATGGAAATGAAGGTTCCAGGGATGACAGAGCACTATTCCTTTCAGAGGAGTTCATGGTATCCCCAGCACTCGCTGGAGTGAGAAGTTGGGACTTGTGGCTTCATGATGATTCTCTCAAAATCACGGCTGGTATTAGGTACTGTTAACTCGTATTTTTCTTTATTGGGTATAGACCTAGGAACAGTGACACTACGATGCTTTGATATTTCACTGGTTCATAGGCACTTCGAGTTGCTTTGGAATGCAACTGAGAATATTTGTTGAAAATGGAAAGGACACATTTGTACAGGTACACATTAATCACAACATAATGCACTTATTGGTCCAAAATTTTATTCTGTGTTTACACATTTGTGTAATGTCATGGGGAGTGTAACAATGTCTTTACATGGAGGCTGTTTGCTCAGCCTGCTCAAAACGAAAGAAAGAGTAATTTATCCAGAGTGAATGTCTTATGGTGGAAGGTACTCCTGATCAGATGAAAGAAAATCCCCCAAGAGTAACTGTGATAGTGACAGATGTGAAGTAAACTAGAATGAAGTGAAATAAATCCCCAGATGCAAAATACACAGCCTCCTCTATTACAAGCTCCATTTGCTATTTGGTCAAAGAATGACCGTCTTCTCACAGGGGAAGCTCTGATGCTTTCTGTTCCTCTGAGCAACTTAAATCTACTCATGAATTTCTTTTCCTTCCCAAAGTCCACAGATTGGAATTTATCCTTCTGTGTGGACACACACACACACACACACACACACCCTTGTAGACATTCCATGTTCCAGCTGTTGAAAAACCTAAAGAATACCTTGAAGGCAGGCAGAGGAAAAAAAAAAAGACAAGTTATATGCAGAGGAGCATTATAAGATTAATAAGCTGGCTGGTAATAAAAAATTGAGATAAACCAGGAAAAAATGCAGTGATAACTTTAAAGATTGGAAAAAAAATTTGTATCCAGAAAAAAATACCTTTCAAAAATAGAAAAGAGATCTACAGGCCTACACAGCTGACAAAATTCTGTAGAAATTAATACACAAGAGTCCAACACAGAGATAGGTATACTGTACTCTAGTTTCCAGAATGTTACCATTGTGGGGAACTGGGCAAAGTGTGCAAGAGAGTTGGCTTGTATTTATTATAACAGCATGTGAACCTACGATTATGGCAATCAAACTTTGAGTTAAAAATAGCAAAATAATGCCCCCCCCACCCAAAAAAATCAACAAAAGCAATTGTGTTAAAAAAATAATGGTTGGGGGAGCCAGGTGGTGGGTATTACGGAGGGCACGCATTGCATGGAGCACTGCATGTGTTGTAAAACTATGAATTCTGTTACGCTGAAAAGAAATGAAATTAATAAAAAAATGGTGAATAATGAACTATGCTACAGGATATGCTAAAAGCAGTTCTTAGGGCAGAAGGAATATGATTCTGGACAGAGAATGGAATCTATATAGAGTATGAATGGCAACTGAGCAGTTAGAAAAAGAAAACATTTTATAAGCAAGTATGACAAAGGGGAAATTTGATGGTATATATTAAAATAAATTAAAAGGCTACAGTAACCCCTTTTCCAAGGATAATTAAATGAATAAATAGAATTGATATTTCAGAAGCATTCTCTCTTATATGATCAAAATTTCATGTCAATTGTTTAAAGTATATTATTGACTAAATCATATTGGACATTGGTCTCCTTTTTTTTTTAAATTAACATATATTATTTGCCCCAGGGGTACAGGTCTGTGAATTGTCAGGCTTACACATTTCACAGCACCCACCATAGCATATATCTTCCCCAAATGTCCATAACCCAACCACCCTCTCCCTCTCCCCCCCACCGCAACCCTCAGTTTGTTTGGTGAGATTAAGAGTCTCTTACAGTTTGTCTCCCTCCTGATACCATCTTGCTTCATTTTTTCCTCCCCTACCCCCACAACCCCCTGCCCTGCCTCTCAGATTCCTCATATCATATAATTGTCTTTGTCTGATTGAATTATTTCGCTTAGCATAATACCCTCTAGTTCCATCCATGCTGTTGCATATGGCAAGATTTCGTTCACTTGGTCTCCTTTTGGGAATAAAATTTAATCTGTACTGTATACCAAAATAAATTCCAGGGGTACTGATATTTAAATACCAATAATAAAATTATGAATAACTAGATAAAAGATTGTTGAATAGTTTTTTGATAGAGTAAGGAATGTCTTTCAGTGTAGCATAGGAACAACTAATTTTCTTACCCTCTGTGATGAGAATTTGTTTCTGAAGGAAACCCTCATTATTCAGGAAAATGTCTTGCTAGGCACGTGAAATTTACTACCTCACACCAATGTTTATGTCTCTTTCCTCACCACACAGAGACCACATACCCCTGACCTTTTGTCTCCTGATGCAACAATGTGACTCTTTCTGGCCAGTTGAGTCCATGTATCGGTTAGATGTGTTAGTTTTAAGAGCAAGGCAATTCAGGGCATTTGTGCCTTTCCTGAGTTCTCCTTTCTTTGTTTGGACCTGTTTGCAAGCAAAGAAGGTGGTGGAAGCCCAAGAAGATGGAATACAGGGCTCATAAACAACCGGACATACCTCTCTCTGCCTCTACCGGAGCGAGAGATAGTAGTCGAAGAAACTGTTGCCCTAAGCCCCTGAAATCTGGGCAGTATCCCTTACAGTTGGTAGTCGATTCTGGTCAAAACAAAGTTAAAGGACTTGGTTGGATCTGAGACCACAGAAGAAATGCTGAAGGTGTTCTGTGTTAATATAATTTAGGTATGTGTAGAAAAAGATACATGTGTTAGAGGAGATTGAAGGGCTAGGGCTGTGTAGGAGATGTTAACCCATCAGATGGAGACAAGGGAGCTTTAAGAAGATGGACATCTTAAGCTGGGATATTGCCACATGGTTTTCCCTGAAACTCTAAAAGTTCCTACACAGAATTGCCATGTATAAATACTTAGTCATAAAGAGAGGGGATGGATATTAAGTCCGGTCAGATGTAATAATGCTCAGCAACAATGGTCCGAGTGAGATGGTACTGTAATCACTGAACTGAACTAATTCAGTAGAAACTGGAGTCTGAAGGGACTAAAAAATGAATTTCCAGATGTGTGCTTTTATTTTTATTTTTTAGAAGTGAAATGACAGCAGGTGACATTTGATTTAATTATTTCACATTTTCATACAACCTGCACCAGCAAAATGAAAAGACAAATGGTGCTCTCTCTGGCAGATAATTAATTCTCATGAATGATTATTTACAATAATAAAGCAAAAAGTTGAGCCTTGCAACTGAACAAATGGGCAGGGAATATGAAGAGGCAATTCATAAAAGGCAGATGACAAAGGGATGGCAAATACTTGAAAAATGTTTAGTCTCACATGAATCAAAATGAGAATTTTGAAAATGAGATACCCATTGTCACCTATGGGACAAAGATTCAGATGAGGCCAATTTGCTTTGTTTGTGGAGTAGACAGTTGTTCATAATGCTGGAGGTCTGTGAATTAGTATTATGACTAAGGATGTCAATTTGGTAACACACGTATCAGCCCCTACTTTGACTCCTCACTTGAATAACTTGAACCCTGGGATCATGACCTGAGCTGCAGGTAGACCGTTAACTAACTGAGCCACCCAGCTGTCCATTTATAAATGTCTACATGTTAGTGGCTGTCTTGTTCTTGGCCATATGGAGGTTGATCCAGAACTGAAAAAAAAGATGATTATTTAATATCTTTACCCACATAGTCTCAGAATTTCTGTTTTGTATGGTCAGGGCCAGTGACCTTGTAGATTAAAGACAGTTTAATGAGGGATACTAACACTTTTAACTCAGTTAAGAATCCTTGGCTTGAGAAGTAAGGAAGTCTTGCCTTGTTAGAGGTCTTAGAAGTGGCTCTGTAGTTCCAGAAATTACCTTCTTCTGAAACTTTTTTCCACAGGGTTGCCATTTTTCATCATAAGGCCTTGAGGATAAATGAGTCTTACTGGATGTTTTCTTCCCTAGAAATTGATCACTACAAGATGGACTAAGTAGCAGTAGTTTTTCCAGATCAGACTCTCTATAAATGCCAAGGAGTGCTTATTAATTTTGCTATATGCATCTCTCAGAAATGACTGATGGATTGATAGGACAAATGGTATTATAAAAGCAATTGTGTAAGCTTCACACATTTGACGGAAATTTGTCAATATAACATGTGGTGTATGTACAGTAGGTGATTCAAGATTGGTTTAATCAGGGCCGAGAATTAAATATGTGATTGTTTTCCATGGTACTCCCAGTTTTCCCCCTTAGTGATTACTATAATTCCAGTAGCTAGGCCATCCTTGAATTTACCCAGTTATGTGGCCAGATAGCTATATTTAAAGTGAACCTCAAGTAGTGAAAATGGGAGCACTTATTTTTAATTAATTAGGCTTACCTGCCCACATAGAAAGGCAGGCGAGAAAGTTAGAGATTAAGAGTATTTGTATTTGCTTCCCAATTTGGCCTCTTGGGATTGAGCTGTAAAATGTTGTAGTGGATGCCTTTGAGTAAAATGGATACAGCTGCTAACATTTGAGATCTGGGGTTATAGGATTCCCTAACCTCAGATTACTGATGCTAGATGAAGATAGAAGGAGCAATTGAATCATATGTGAATGTGTGTGTGTGTGGGGGGGGGGGGATGTAGAACCACTTGTTTTTCTAGAGTAATTAATCTGAGGAAAAACAATTAATGACAAATTAAACTAGATACAACAAATGTGTTAATTATGTTGGGAGAAAATGAAGTTAAAGATAGACTGATTTAATGGTAAAAACAACCAACCATGAAATCCTGAGGTGTGAGAGATAAATTACATAAGTAAGTCTGAGAGCAAGTAGCATCAATGCAAAGAAAGGTGGGAGAGAATGACAGAAGGTTGCTGATGACCTCAGCTTTAAAGCAAGTGTTGAGTTCCATGTCCTCAGGTGAATAAAAAGTCTTGGTAGAAATGACTAAGTAGGAGTGAGCTGGACAAATATGATTTCAGGTAGAAATCTTCAGGTTGTAAGGGTTATACCATTGTGTCAGGAGACCCAGTATTAAACACTAGGACCTGTAGATTGGTTAGTTTTTTCATAGAATATGTTTACTTTATGAAACTTGAAAAAGAGTGATATTAAGGAAGATAAAAATCACCTTACTAGCTTGAAATAGCTACAATTGATATTTGGTATACATCTTTCCAGAAGTTCTATATATATGTGCACATATGTGTGTGTAAAATACATAAATAATGTAATACTAGACTTTGAAACTTGAATTTGACATAAGCCATAATAAAGCTAGAGAAAAGGGCAAATGAAACAAATGAAAAGTATTTCATCAAACAAATGAAAGTATTTCATCAAAAACCAGAGAAAGAAAATGAACAACATATAAAACTGATAAAATAAGACACATTATATGAAAAGAATCCCTAAAACTAAGTAAGAAAAAAACATGAACTAATAGAAAAATGGGCACACATTATAAGCAATTTATAGGGCAGGAAATGCCAATGGCCAATGTATGTGGAAATACTCTATACCTCTAGTATTGGGGGAGGTGGGATTAAAAATAAGATAGCTGTTAAAATATGTGAAAAATATATGTAAAATAAAGATATTTTTCTCTTTTCCTAGGGCAGTACAGGTCTTGGTCTGTTGCTTTTGAGTCCATCCCTAGCTCCTTGCTTTTTCTTTCAAATGTGTCCTGATTTGGATGATAACTTATGGCATCATTCTTGGCATATAGGTAACATCTTGAAATACTTCTATGTATCAGGAAGGTGTAAGATAATAGGGAGAATTGGTGGTTGTGGAAAATTTAATTATGTCCTGCCAACAGGAATTCACATTCAGAGAAAAAAAAAAATCCATGTGGGTTACATTGAATAAAGGCATGGAGCTGCCAGTTTCGTGCTTGTGTTGGGAAACACAGGTCTTTCCTGTTGGTGGGAGTGAACACTGGTACAGCCACCATGGAGAGCAATTTGTTATCCTCTACTAAAATTTATAAAAATGTTCACAAATTAGAATTCCGTCGTTCCACTTTTCCATATAAAATCTAGAATGGAGCATTTCCATAAGTGCATAAAACATGATTTATTGTTGGGCTCTTAAAATAACACTAATTTGAAAACTACAAAGATACTTACATAGTAGAATGGTAAAGTAAAGTATGGTTCATACATGTTCTGGAAGATAGCACATTAGGTTGAAAGATGAGCGGTCTATTTGCATGAACATGGAATAATCTTCGAAAACAAATAGCGTGGGAAAAACTATGAAAAATAATACATAAGGCTGATAACCAAATACAACTTTGAAATAGAAAACAGTACTTTGTATTCCTGCAAGTATATAAGTAGATGCATAAAGCAATTAAAATAAAGGTTATAAAAACACACAGAATGCTAATGGTTGGGCTTTCTTTTGGATAGGGAACTTGAAATTTATAAAAAAATGTTGCATTTTTAAATCAAGTACAATGGTGTGGTTACTTTGTAACTAGAAAAATTTAGGAGGGAAAGAAAACATTTTCTAAAATGATGAAGTCAGTGCCATGTCTCTACTGACATAAACAAGTTCTTTATTTATAGTCAAAAAAATTTCCCCCATACTTCCCTTGAAATAGTTTACAGGAGTTGACAAGTAGGATGGAGGTTGCAGTTTTCCAAAGCCTTTTATAGTTGTAGACAGAGCTAGTATAGAGAAAGTGAGGTGGGATCTTCATTTCAAATTCTGTCTAGGATCTGTAATTTCTCTAGATTGACCATGGTTTGTGTTTTAGGAATCAGAATTGTGTGTGTGCATGTGTGCGTGTGCATGTGCATGTGTGTGTGTGTAGGCATAAATACATAAACACACATTTGTCTTCCCTGAAAAGAAAAGACCTAAGCAGAGATAGGAAAAGACTAAACACAAAAACATAAGATGCCCAGTTAGAGAAAGAAAACATTGTAAAGAAAACAAATTAGAGTTGCAACCCACAATTTTTTTTTAAACAGTATGCAGTGCAGTAAACTGACCCAGAGCAATGCTAAATTTATCACCTTTATTAAGTAAAAACCCCAGAGACACCACTGATAAAACACTGCTATTGTTCACAGGGAAAGGAGAACAGATTTTTATTGTTCACTGTTGCTGCTGCAACAATACAACTCATATTATTTTAATAAATACAGAAACTAAAAATGGATTGTTGATATTTTAATTGCATGTTAAGTTTATAATATGAAGTTAAATATTAAAAACGAATGCCATGTACCTGGTACTTTTTTTTTTTTTGGAATAGAAACGAATTTTCAAATATTCTGATTTCAAAGTCATTGTTGAAATTTATGCTATAATATTAATAGAATTTGAGTTGTCTTCAGAAGTTGTCATCTAAGCTATGTAAAAATCTTGATTTCGTGTTTGGGAGAGCTTCAGCTAATACCAGTTGTTGTTTGTCGATTAGTTAATGCAAATTCTCATGCTCTCAGACAAATGAAAGTATTTCATCAATCCCCTTCTTAGGACAATCCCTCAAGGCAATAAATCTGTTAGTAGAACACATTCTATGTTGTTATTTAATAATTTCCTTAGATTAAAAAAATTTAAAAGATTTTATTTCAGGGAGTGAGAGAGCAAGTGAGGGAGCATGGGTGGGGTGGGCAGAAGGAGAGGGAGAAGCAGACTCCCCACTGAGCAGGGAGCCTGTTTCGAGGCTGGATCCCAGGACTCTGAGATCATGACCTGAGCAGAAGGCCGACGCTTAACTGACTGAGCCACCCTGGTGCCCCAAGTAGAACACATTTTAAAAGCATTATTTATTTGTAGCGTTATATTTTAATCAGACCCATGGGATGTGTTGACGTGGCCTCTTATGTGTCATTTCTGTTTTTCGTCTGTGCTGGTTCATTCTTGCTAAGTTCTCTCTTAAGTAGAAAGTTCCGATGAGAAATCATCATTTTGAGGTTGTAGAGTTTAGAAATTGTCTAGAATTCCATTTAAGTTGTCAGTTTGTCACTACTTCTCCTATCATATGCTTTTGAATCCGTTTGAGATAAAGCTTTTTCTGGCTGTGAGAACTGGATGCTTTTTGAGAATCAGCATTTCACAACTCTTGTGATTGGATACAGCGACAGAAACTTTTCCATGAGCTTGAAAGGGTCAATGCTGGGTAATTGTACCTTATTCTTCATAATAACAGCTCTGAGATGGTGAGATGTATCCCCAGCACACAAGTTAAGATTTTACATCAGCACCCATTCCCACATGGCAGAAGTAATAATGTTTTCAGGGAGATAATGGTTGCTGCTGCTTCCGCAGAATTTGTGGTGGATTAAGTGGAAGTCTGCAAGGAGGTGAGCAGCCCTCAGCCACTGGTCACCTCTTGATAGAGCACGGGCGAGGTTTTTAAGTCTTTTTACATAGAGCCTAATAGAGATAGGAGTTGTAATCCCTTTAACCAACGATGAATGTTCTTTCCTCCTGTGCTGTAAAAAAAAATGTTTAAAATTTGAAATCATGTTTAATTTATAATCCTTCTTAGAAAATTGGTCAGCTGGGAAGATGAGGGTCCCTTTTCTGGTATCCTGAGGTTATCTGAGCCCCTCCCAGCCTCCTCATAGAACAGGGGGGAGGAGAAGACCATCTAAACCATGAAGACTTAATGCAAAAGAGCCTGGCAGAGAAAGTTTTCATGGGAAAGGGCTGGAATCATTAAACACACATCAGTCCTGCCTACCTTTCTCAGGAAGAGGATGATTGGGTCACTCAGAGAAAATGAAAAGTCTACCTTGTTCCATTTCTGTGCACTTCTCAGTAGGTACATTCTTTTGTCCTGTATCACAGTACATATGTATGCACTGTGTATGTATCACAGTACATAGAAACCTTTCCATTACAGAGACATATGGTTTCCCCACAAGACATGTGAATATAGTTCTCTGGGCTTCATGTGTATGTGCGTACAGAGCTGAATTTAGACGCACCGTCTTGGTCTCTAGATTGGTCTCTAGAGAAGATTACGAGGCACTTAATGTTAAACTGTATCTGCAATGGCCAGGACTTCTGTTGGCCAGCTTCCTTGGATGGTCCCCCTTCTGTCAGTCCCTCGAGACACTTGTCATCCATTTCTGTCCTTTCTAGCCATATTGAGGGAATTAAATTATATTATTCTTGCTCCTCTTACTTTATCTCCTCCTTTACTTTCTCTTCTCAGCTAAGTGTTGTCACAGCTCCTCTTTCCACTAAAGAGGACTATAAATATGCCAGAAATTTTCAAAGGGGAAAAATGGGGATTTACATCTTCAATGCAGGGAAGCTTGACTGAGCACATCTGAAACAAGATAGAAGCACAAAAATGTGAGAAGGTTCAAATCTCTAAGAACATTCAAGGTTAGGAAAAACAGGTTATATAAACGTAAATTTTTTGATATTGGTCAGAGGCAAGATGTTTGAAAAAATCAGTGAAATCTGGTGAAACTTCAAATCTTGAAGTTATTTTGAAGCAACATTACTCAAATTTAAAATACAGTACGCTGTCTATTAGTACTATTTTACTTATAGATTTCAATGGGTGGGTCTTTGTATAGGAAAAATTAATCTCACAGTAATATGAGACAAACGAATGTGTCTTAATCCAGGCCCAAGAATAATAAAGGTATTTTAAGCAACCCAGAAGGCCCTTTGGAACAAATGGAATGTGAGCTTCTGTCCCTGGGTTTTGTCAAACGAATTAGGCTGAATATGGCAATAACGAGTTTCTCTTATATTGGCTTAAGATTGATACACACAATCTTTTAGTGAATGACAATGCTGGTCTTTATTTTTAGAAATTTCCCTTTTCTGCTTAGAAATAATGTTCTAATAACCTTGGTTTAAATTCTTGGGGACAACTAATCCTTGGGAAATAAAGTTAAGAGAATTTTGAAATTACTAAAGTCAATGATGAATTACATCTTCGAGGTATTAGAGCACGTTGAAGGGGGTATTATTAATTTGAAGTATATTTAAGTATATGCCAGAAATGGTTGTGACTGGTGTTGAGCATTTGTTCATTTCAGGCACATCTATAAGGAGTTAGTTCTAGTTTTAGCCATTTCAGTGTGAGCTGGATTTTTCTGTGAACTGGAGCAGCAACTCCTTTTCTTTTATTCATCATAGCACTCAAAGTAGTTTCTTAGGCATACTTAGACACAGGTTTTAAAATACACTGATTCTCAGCCTGCATTATTGACCACTTAGGTCAGAATTTGATGAGTAGTACCCAAACAATGATACTCTTCCAAAGCTTCCAAAGCCTTCTATCGATTTCATATAACTTTCAGAAATGTTGCATTGAATCTTACTTGTTATAATTAGAACATTCTGATGAAAAAAAATCCTTACCAGAAAATTTTCTCATCATTGTTTCCTCCACCCATATAGTCATATAGTCTTAAAAAGGTCATAAAATAGACTTTCTGGGAACCACTGTGTTAGGTGTTCATTTTCTTAAGTTTCTAAAGTTGTGACACTATTTTGGGCCTGTCCTATTTCATTTATGAACTTCATAAGATGGTGTGAAATGTCTGTGTCCAGTGTTTGTGATGAAAATAATTTTATCCACTAAACCACTTTGCACCAAGAATATTTTGTTAAAAAATGAAAATATTTAATTTCCCCATAAACCTGAAAGTTGAACACATGTAATAAAAAAGCTATTATGTGATATAGCTGAGTGCATATTCACTCTGATCTATTGGAAAATAAACCTTGTCTTAAATGGGAGTAACAGTCTCTTTGCAGATTAATACACATTTCTTGGCATAAGTCATCTAAATTATTTGTAGGGGTAATAATCATTGAAAGCTTCTGTGTTTCCCTGTAATCCTTTTGCATACACACACAAGTACCTGCATTGTGCTCAGTCCTGACTACAAAATTTGTGGGGCCAGTGCAAAATGAAGGTGTAGAGGGGTGCCTGGGTGGCTCAGTTGGTTGAGCGGCTGCCTTCGGCTCAGGTCATGATCCTGGATTCTTGGGATCGAGTCCCGCATCGGGCTCCAGCTCCACGGGGAGTCTGCTTCACCCTTTGACCTTCTCCCCTCTCATGCTCTCTCTCTCTGTCTCTCAAATAAATAAATAAAATCTTAAAAAAAAATGAAGGTGTAGAGTCATCGGCTCAAAAGTTATTAGGCCTCTCTTCATAGCTGTAGCGGAGCACTACACCAAGCATAAGGCCCATTGGTACAAGGTCCTGTCGACTGTTTGGGTCACAGGCCCGTCAAGCATCTCTAGTTGTGTCCCCTACTGTACACAGGCCTGGGAGGGTAAACGGGAAATTGGAAGGGTATTCTCTCAAGAGCCTATGTGCCCATGAAGTAAACAGGACATCACCAGAGAGCAGTGCATGGTAACACATATTTCCGCGATAAGTTGATAGCACTATTTAGAATATGGAGACTAGCCTGGGAAATGTCACTGGTGATTTACAGGATGGTGATATGTATGATCTTGGGCAAGAAATTTATCATCACTGACTTTCCTCATTTGTAAAGTGGGAATAAGGACATGCTGCAGGAATGTCAAGACAATTAGGTGGGACAAATTGAGTTACGTTATTCATGAATGGTTAAGTTGGCCCTTTATTGAGCAGTAGGAAAATAATTTTAACCTGGATATATTTAAAAATGTCTACCCTGCGCTTTCTCTTGTTCTTTATAACTTCTCTCTTTTTCCCTTTGATACCAATATGTACTTTACACAAATTTGAAATTACTGTAGTTATTTCATTAGCATTAACATGTAACAATTCATCTTGTTGAATCTGTTGTTTTTAGAATAGTATTTGTTATTTTTGTAGTTGTGCTAGCCTAGCCTAGTATAAACTTGAAAGTGTTATTAAATTTTAAAAATTAATGGTATACATTTCCTTGCATTATGCTTCTTAATTTTTTTCATGGGATTTAGAAATGACTGAAAGTCTGGTGAAGGTTATGGGATTTCTGTACCAACCCAATTTTGCATAAGATTCAAAATGGTTTGCAATCTTTCTAAAGCACACTAAACCAAAATTTATGTAAAAAATTGCTGTGTTGGGGCGCCTGGGTGGCTCAGTGGGTTAAGGCCTCTGCCTTCGGCTCAGGTCATGGTCCCAGGGTCCTGGGATAGAGCCCCGCATCAGGCTCTCTGCTCAGCGGGGAGCCTGCTTCTCCCCACCCCACCCCCACCCCCGCCGCCTGCCTCTCTGCCTGCTTGTGATTTCCGTCTGTCAAATAAATAAAATCTTAAAAAAAAAAGAATTGCTATGTTACCCAAGTGTAGTAGTTAATTAAAATGTTATCTCCAAGATAGCAGAAATGTGACTTTATCCAGGTTAGTTGTCCAACTGGGTTACCTGTTTGTGGGTTGTTGGCCGCTCAATCAGGCTGACACCTTCCTTTAGGAAAAAAAGAGAAGAGGGAAAAAACGTACTTTAAAAATCCAGAAAGGTACTATAGTAAACTGTGCTATTTGGTTTTTGAGTTGTTGATAATGATACAGGGTAAGAAATTGAAATAACAGTACTTCATTTCATAAAGTAGCATAGACAAAGAAGTAGCATCCTGAAGTCAGCTTTTCTAAAAGAAAAATAGGTATCCTTGAAAAACATTGGAACCACCTAGAAAAAGTGATAGTCCAGTCATCCTTCAGATTATCACAGTGTTCCTCACTTGCTATGCAGTTTGATGGATGATACAGCATTATGAGAAAGGTATAAAATTTTTCTGTTGTAATTTTTAGAGGAGACATACAAATCTGTTTTATAATCAAGCAAGCACTCACAGGTTTACCATATGAAGGTAGGAGTGCTAAGTTTTCAGGGACTAAGGCTTATTCAGAGAAACTACTTACCTAAATGTCTTTTTTTTTTTTTTTTTTTTTGAGAGCGAGTGAGTGAGTGAGCATTGGGGGGAGTGCAGAGAGAGAGAGAGAGAATCTTAAGCAACTCCATGCCCAGCATAGAGCCCAATGTAGGGCTTGATCTCATGACTGTGAATTTAGATGAAATTAAGAGTACGACCCTTAATCGACTGAGCCACCCAGGTGCCCCTACATGTTATTTCTAACTTGAAACAATCAAAAGTTTAAAACCACTTTGTCTTTTACTAATTGTCAGAATAAAAAATGATGATCAGGTTTTTTACAACTTTAGGGTTTGCCTGATAGCATTTCGTATCCTCATTTTATCCTATGGTGTTTATGGGGTTAGATTTTTATGAAGTACGGGTTCCTAGCACCTTTGGTTGTCTTTAACCTTCCTAAGCTGGTTATCTTCCAGGAAAACTAATGTTTCTTCCATATGTAGTGTGTTTTCAATCATTTTAATTATATCCTGCCTTTCAGACTAAAGTCTCAGCTAGGGGACTACAGTCATCAGTTCTTGGTTGATCTCTTTCCATTAATTCAACTCGCCAAAGTTAGATTCCTAACACAGAACGTTAGGTGTTGATTCCATCTTGTCCCAGCCACTGACTTTGTAAATGAGAAATTCCATACCCACTGTGACCAAACGACCTCCTCAATCCTCCTGCAACTTCCAAAACGCCATCTGTTAATGAATTCACGTATTTAATACACACTTGTTACATGAAATAGCTGAATTTGTCCTATAATGAAAATGATGGGCAAAGGTGGTTAAAAGCTGAATACAGAATACCCTGCTTAATAAATAATTCAACATTGGGAAAATATGCTTTTATTTGTTTTACACCAGGGAGGAATCTTTGCATATTTGAGCAGCAAAAATTACTGAAAAAAATACGAGTACTTGGGCAAAAAGTAAAGGAGGCAAAGTGAAAATTAATTGGCAAAAGAAGGGCTCAAATTAGAATAAAGGTTGAATGGAAACAGACTAAGTCTAATTTAGTTTGTTGAATGGGGGGTAAGGAGAATAACTTTGAGGCTTACCTAAATTAAACAAGTACGTAGTGTTTTAAGGATGTAATTCTCTAAGAGCAGTTTTAGGTTGATAACAGTGTTGAAGAGGAAGTTACAGATTTCCCATCTGTATACCTCTGACTCAATATATATGTACCCATACATATCTCCTGGATTACTAGTATCTCTTGCCAGAATGGTACTTTCATTTATGTATTTTAAACTAAGGTTGAACCTACACTGACACATAATCAAAGTCTACAAGGTTATTTGAGGGTTTACTCTTTTTTTTTAAAAATTAACATATAATGTATTATTTGTTTCAGGGGTACAGGTCTGTGATTCATCGGTGTTACACAATTCACAGTGCTCCCCATAGCACATGCCCTCCCCAGTTTACTCTTGATGGTGTGTATCCACTGGGTTTGGGACAAATGTATCATGACTTTTATTACTTCCCTGAAGATATTCTCTGCTCTCCCAACTCATTTGTTTGCCACCTTGCTCCCTGGCAACCACCAATCTTTTTACTGTATCCATAGTTTTGCCTTTTCCAGGATGCAATTACAGTTGCAATTGCATGGTGTGTAGCCTTTTCACATTGGCTTCTTTGACTTGGTAATAAGCATTTATGGTTCCTCCATGTGTTTTAATGGCTCGACAGCTCCCATCTTTTTAGCATTTAATAATACTCCATTGTCTAGGTGGACCATGGTTTGTGCATTGTTCACATACTGAAGGACAACTTGGTTGCTTCCATGTTTTGGCAATTACAAATTAAGCTGCTATAGACATTAGTGTGCAGGTTTTGTGTAGACATAAGATTTCAGCTCCTTTGGGTAAATGTCAAGGAGCATAATTGTTAGATCACGTAGTAAAAATATGCCTGGTTGTGAGGAATCACCAGATTGTCATCCAGGTAGCGGGACCGCTTTGCATTCCCACCAGCAGTGGATGAGAGTTCCTATTTTTTGCTCCACATCCTTATCAACATTTGGTATTGTAGTCTGGAATTTTGGCATTCTAATTGGTTTCTAGAGGTGTCTTCTTGTTTTAATTTACATTTGCCTTATGGCATATGATGTGGAATACCTTTTCATGTATCTGTTTGCAGTCTGTTCATATTCTTTGATGAGGTTAAAGTCTTCTCCCTGATTTTTAAATCAGGTTATTTGCTTCCTGTTGAGTTTTAAGAACTGTTGAGTTTTTCTGGGGTGCCTGAGTGGCTCAGTTGGTTAAATGACTGCCTTCAGCTCAGGTCATGATCCTGGAGTCCTGGGATCAAGTCCTGCATTGGGCTCCCTGCGAGGCAAGGAGTCTGCTTCTCCCTCTGACCCTGTCCCCTCTCATGTTCTCTCTCTCAAGTAAATAAATAAAATCTTAAAAAAAAAAAGAATTGTTGAGTTTTCCCCCAGCTTTGACATAAAATTGATATATAACGTTGTATAAATTTGATACGAATTGAAAAATGAGTACCACCATAGTGTTAGCTAATGTTTTCCTGACATAATTACCACTTCTTTTTGTGGTGAGAACAATTGAAATCATTCTTTTAACAACTTGTTTATAATACAGTATTACTAAGAGTAATAATCATTGTGCTGTACTTTAGAGCCCCAGAACTTGTGTTTTAAGTAGAATTTTGTACTTAAAAAAAATTATTGGAGAGAGAGCAAAAAAGAGCACACACCAGGCATGTGAGGAGAGGGAGAGACAGAGGGAGAGAATCTCAGGTAGACTTCCTGTTGAATGTGGAACCTGATGTGGGGCTTGATCCTGTGACCCTAAGATCATTACCTGAGCTGAAACGGAGAGTTGGATGCTTAATTGACTGAGCCACCCAGGTGCCCCAGGAGGTTTGTACTCTGACCAATACTTCTCCATTCCTCTTGCCCCCAACCCCCCAGTGCCTGGTAAACACCACTCTACTCTCGATGTCTGTGAGAAACACTTTTGGATTGTACATATAAGTGATACCATGCAATACTTGCTTTTCTCTGCCTGGCTTACTTCAATTACTGTAATGCCCTCAAGGTTTCATCTGTGTTGTTGGAAAGGGCATGATGTCCTTTGTCACGACTGAGTAATACTCCATTGTGTATATGTACGTGTGTTTGTATATATATGTGTGTGTGTATGTATCTCACATACTCTACTCATTTGTCTGTTAATGGACACTTAATGTTTCCATGTCTGGGCTATTGTGAATAATGCTCCTATGAACTTGGAAGTGCAGATACTTTTCTAGATCCTGTTTTCATTTCTTTTGGATACACACCCAGAACTTTGATTGCTAGATTATATGATGGTTCTACTTTTAATTTTTTGAGGAACATTCATACAGTTATCTTTGGTGGCTATACCAATTTACATTCCTGGCAACAAAGTTCCCTTTTTTCCACATCCTTGCCACTACTTGGATCTTCCTTTTTTTTTTGAGAATAGCCATCTTAAGAGGTATGAAGTGATACCTCGTGGTGGTTTTGATTTGTATTTCCCTAATGATTAGTAATATTGAGCTCTTTTTTTAAAGATTATTTATTTATTTGATGGACAGAGATCAGAAGTAGGCAGAGAGGCAGGCAGAGAGAGGAGGAAGCAGGCTCCCCGCTGAGCAGAGAGCCAGATGCGGGGCTCAATCCCAGGACCCTGGGATCATGACCTGAGCTGAAGGCAGAGGCTTTAACCCACTGAGCCACCCAGGATCCCCTGAGCTCTTTTTTATGTACCTGTCAGCTATTTGTATATCTCCTTTGTTTAAAATACGTGTTTAGGTCCTTTGCCCATTTTTTAATTGGGTTGCAATTTTGTTATTGAATTGCATGGCTTCTTAATGTATTTGGGATATTAACTCCTTAACAGATATGATTTGCACATGTTTTCCCCCCTACCATAGGTTGTCTTTTGATTTTGTTAATAGGATTTTTTTTAACTCTCTGTGCAGATGCTTTTTAAAGTATAGTGTCACTAATTAACTTTTTCTTTAATCCCTGTACTTTCGGTGTTATATCCAAAAAATTATTGCCACAACCAATGTCATGGACTGTTTGTTTGTCTTATTATAGGAGTTTTATGGTTTCAGGACTTATATTTTAGTTTTTAATCCATTTAAGTTAATTTTTTAAGTGATATAAGACAGGGGTCCAGTTTTATTCTTGTGCATGTGATTATCCATGTTTTTCAACACTATTTATTCAAGAGGTTTTCCTTTCCTCATTGACTATTCTGAGATCCTTTGTCACATATCAGTTGATTGTATATGTGAAGGTTTGTTTTTGGGCTCACAATTCAGTTTCATTTATTTTATGTCAGTACCATACTCTCACAATTACTATAGCTTTCTTAAATGATATGAAATCAAGAAGTATCAATTCTCCAGGCTCGCTCTTCTTTATTAGGATTATTTTGGCTATTCAGGTTCTCTTGTGGTGTCATGCAAATTTTAGGGTTTTTTTTTCCTTCCTTCCTTCTTTCCTTCCAACATTTTGAAAAAGCCATTTGAATTTTGACAGGAGTTGGACTGCATCTGTAGATTGCTTTGGCTAGTTTGGAAATTCTTAAAATAATAACTTTTCCAGTCCATGAATGTGGGATAGCTTTCTGTTGGTGTCTTCTTCATGATCATTCATCATGGTCTTTTAGTTTTCAGTGTACTAATCTCTAATATACTTGGTTAAAATCATTCCTAACTATATTATTATTTTTTAGTACTATCATAAGGAGGTTTTTTAAAATTTATGTTTCATATATTTCATTATTAGTGTATAGAATGTAATTGATTTCTGTATGAGAATTTCCTATCCTTCAGCTCTACTGAATTTTTCAGTTTATATATATATATATATATATTTTTTTTTTGTGTGTGGACAGTTTAGGGTTCTCTATATATGAGATCATAGCACTTGTAAACAAAGACAGTTGTACTTAATTCTTTCTGGTTTGAATGCCTTTTATTTCTTTTTCTTTCCTCAGTTCTCGGACGAGGACTTCCAGTACTGTATTGAATAGGAGGGGTGATTTTAGAGGAAAAGATTTCAGTCTTTCACTGTTGAATATGGTGGTAGGTATGGAGTTCTCCTATGTAGGCTTCATTATGTTGAGGTATGTCCATCTGTTCCCAATTTGTTGTGCATTTTTTATTATGAAAGGGTGTTAGCATTTTGTCAAATGCTTTCCCTCCACCTAATCATATGATAAGATCACTTGTAATCTTTCACTCTACTAATGAAGTGTATTATATTTATTGATTTGCATATATGGAACCATCTTGTGTTTCAGGGATAAATCAGTTGATCATGGTGTATGATTGTTTTGATGTGATGTTGAATTCAGTTTGCTAACATTTTATTGAGAAGGTTTGCATGTATATTTACCAGGGATATTGGTCTTTAGGTTTACTTAGTTGTGATGTCCTTATCTTGCTTTGGTATCAGGGTATTGCTGATCTTGTAAAATGAATCCTCTTCAATTTTTTTTTAAGAGTTTGAGAAAGGATTGGCACTAATTCTTCTTTAAATTTTGGGTAGAATTTATAGCAAAACCACCTGATCCTGGGCTTTTCTTTGTTGGGAAACTTTTGGTTACTCTTTAAATCTTACTCATGATTGGTCTGACTAGATTTTCTACTTCTTCATATTTCCCTCTTGATAGGTTGTACCTTTATAAGAATTTAATTTTAGCCTATCCAATTTGTTGATTTATAATTGTTCAGAGTAATCTTTCATAGTCCTTTGTATGTCTCTAGTAACAGTTGTAATGTCACCTCTCCTTTCAAAAAACTCTTAGTTTTATTAATCTTTCCTATTGTTTTTCTGGCCTATTTTATTTCTGCTCTGATCATGTTATTTCCTTCCTCTTAGTAAATTTTGACTTGATTTGTTCTTGTTTTTCTTCTCCTTTGAGGTGTAAAGTTAGACTGTTCACTTGAAATACTACGTTTTTCTTAATGTAGGTATTTATCACTATAAACTTCCCTCCTAGAATTGCTTTTTCAGCATCCCACATGTTTGGTATGTGTGTTGATACTTTAATTTGTTTTGTCATGTTTTTTGTTTCCCTTGTAATTCTTTGAACCATCGCTTATGCAGGATTGTGTTGTTTAAATTGCACATATTGTTTAATTTTCCAGCATAAATTTTGTTACTGATTTCTAGTTTCGTACCATTGTGGTCAGAAATAAAATATTTGATATGACTTCAGCCTCTTTAAATTTTTTAAGACTTGTTATGTGACCTACCATGATGGAGATTTCATGTTCACTCAAGAATAATGTTTATTCTTTTGCTGATGGATGGAATGTTCTATACATATTTGTTAGGTCAGTTTGGTCTAAAATATGGCTCTAGTCCAGTGTTTCTTAATTCATTTTATGATGGGTAATCTTTCCATTGTTGAATGTGGAGTACTAAAATTTTCTACTATTACTGTGTTATCTATCCCTTCAGATCTGTTAGTATTTGCTGATATATGTAGGTGCTCTGATATTGGGTGCTTATATATTTATGATATATTTTCTTGATGATTTGATGCCTGTATCATTATGCAATGATCTTCTTTGTCTCTAGTTGTTTTTGTCTTACTGTCCATTTTCTGCATTTTTGATCATTTTTTCCTCTCTAAATGAATAGCTACAAAGTTTGCATCTTCAATCTCATTGATTCTTTCTTCTTGCTTAAGTCTGATGTTAATGCTCCTTATTGTTTGTTTTTTTTTTTTATTCCCTTCATTGTGTTCTCAAACTCCAGATTTTTGTATGGCTCTTTGATGATTTCTTTCTTTTGGTTAAACTTCTCATTTTGCTAGTGTATTTTTCTAAATTTGTAAAATTGTCTTTCTCTCTGTTCTTGAAGCTGACTGAGTTCCTTAAAACAACTTTTTTTTTGTATCTTTATCTGGTAAATTATAGATCTCCCATTTTTTTGGATTAAATTAATGGAAGAGATTATGATCCTTTGGTTGTGTCCTGTTACCTTAGTTTTTGATGTTTCTTGAGGTCTTGTTTTCCCATCTTAGCATTTGAAGTAGCAGTCACCTCCTCTAGTCTTTACCATCTGCCTTTGGGAGAGAGACACCTTCTGCCAGCCTTAATAGATGTTTTGAGGCTATCTGAGAACTTTTATGAGCACATATACTCCATGCTTCTTGCTCTGTCTTGGGGAGAATTCTTCAGCTTGTCTGTCTTGTGTAGGTCCTGAAATGCCCATGGCCAACCGTGGACAGCCTCTCTTCTGTTTTCTCAAACATGATGCTAGAGCTTAATTTTGTTATCTCTCCCTTTCCCACGGATTCAACTGAATTTCAGCATACTCTCTTGCCATCTACCAAAGCCTAATTTCACTGCTGCCATTGGGAGCATGCACTGGGTGGGGGCATGTGTGGTGAGGCATGCAGAGTGCTGAAGGTGCGTGTAGACAATTTGGGGATTTAATGGGAGGGGGGTATTTCCAGTGGCTCATTCTTGGGCTTCTTTATGGAGTCTGCCATGCAGTTAGAAGGATCTGTGTTCCTCTAATGTCTCCCAAGGATTTTCCCCTTTGCTGTACCCACTCTCATGATTTATTACTCCGGATGGAATAAGAGAGAAATGAGCCCCTTTGGCAGCATCCTACAGAGCTGAGGAAGCCAGATGCTCACTCATACAGTTTCCCTTTTCCCTACAGAAGTTACAGGCTGAGGAGGATCTCGCTTGGCTCTAAGCTGTGCCACCTTAGGCAAAGGAGGATGCAGGTAAAGTTAAACTGTTTCTTTTGCTTGAATTCATATATATGTCTGAATTCATGTATACTTATTTTTTTGTTCCATTGGTATGCTAGATCTTCTCTGAAAACCTGAACTTTCACAAAGTCTCTCTCTTTTGTGGGTGATTACCTAAGTCAGGATTTTCCAGGGGCTCCTGGGAGCACAGTGAGTGGCTGAGGCTGGTTTATGGCCCACATCCAGGATTGAGGTCTGTTTGACTGTTACCTGTCAAATGGATGGGTGACACTGCTTCCATGTTCCTTTGTATGATATACTAGAGGTCTTGCATCTCCCTTGAAGGCAGTTTTGTCTGCGAATCATACCAAATTTTTGTTGTCGAGTGGGGGATGGAATGAAGAATGTGTAATACTATCATGATGTTGACGTCACCTACCGTAAGTTGTGTTTTCATTGTCACTTAGTTGAAGGTATTCTTAAATTTCTCTTGAAGTTTTTTCTTTGACTCACGTGGTTACTTAAAAGGATGTTCTTGAGTCTTGATGTGTTTGGGGATTGTCTAGTTAACTTTTTGTTACTGATTTCTAATTTAACTTCATTGTTGTCTGATAATAGATACTGCTTATGATTTCTGTATTTTAAATTTGTTCATTGTTAAATTTGTTACTGGTGTGTTTTATGGACCAACGTGATTTATCCTGGTGAATGTTTGATGGAGGCTAGAGAAAAGTGTGTATTCTGTTGTTTTTTGGGTGAAGTAATCTATAGATGTCAATTATACACAGTTGATTCATGGTGTTGTTCAGCTCAACTGTACCCTTACTGATGTTCTGCCTGCTGGACCTGTCCATTTTTGACAAAGAGTTGTTGAAGTCTCTAACTGTAGTAGTAGATTTATTTATTTTTCCTTGCATTTCTATGGGTTTTGGCTCATGGAGTTTAAGGCTCTTTTATTAGGTGCTTGCACATTAAGAATTATTATGTCTTCTTGGAGAATTGATCCATTTAATATAATGAATACCCTTCTTTATCTTGGACAACTTTACTTACTTTGCTATCTGCTGTGTGGTACATACAGTTTTACACAGTCCTCAAGTTTGTTGTAAAGAACAGTTTGGGAAGTGTTGTATTTCTTCTTGACCTCTATTTGTTAATTTCACTCATTACCCAAGGAGACCTAAGGTCTGGAAGCTGATGACCCTGAGAAGTATTTTTGAAGTATTTCTGTAGGCTATGGCAGAATTATTAATTGTTACTATCATCATAGATGAACAGATACCATGTCACTGTAATTACTGAGGATTTCTTCTTATTCATCCCTTCCTCCTTGGAATTTGCCCCCCCCTTTCTTATCTCTTTCCCTCTTTTGCTCAATAATTATTAACTAATAACTACAGCACATAATGGGAACAGAAAGCTATGATCTGTTAAAAATATAAGTGATGAACCTGATTACCCTAAATTGGGAAGAAAACAGTAAATGTCCTAAATGTAAAACATAAGATTCTTTGGAGCTTCTGTTGGAAGGGAGCACAGAAACAGGAAAGAATATTCCATGAATGCTCTACCATGTTGGAAAACAATAGCCTTTTTGGGAAAAAAATCAATTTAGAACTTTTTACATTCATGTACCAATTTCAACTTCAGATACATAATTCTTTATAATACTCATTGTTTTCCTGATGGTTCTATTTGTATTTAGATTTCTGTTTTCTTTCTAAAATATTTAACTAGGACACTGATACAACATAGTTTATCCTAAACTTCACATAATTTGGCAATGCTACATTTGTTGTGGTGTATAGTTCTGTTTTTTGAAATGTAAGGTTTTCACTGTTTTTGTGTGTATTTTGTTGGATACAGAGGTTGATGTCCAAGCACCATTTTTTTCCTTGCTGTAGTAACCATGCAGTTTGTGAGCTGATCCCACCTCTACTGGTGGGTCTTCATGACTCTAATCCAGGGGTTCTAATTTCTAGGGGTTAAGTTGGAATCACTTGGGGGGTTTGCTGAAATTACAAATATCTGAGCACCACTCAAACTTTTTAACTTCACAGGTGAGTTTTAAGTGCAGCCAGAGTTGAGAGCAATGAACCTTAGGCATCTATTAGTTTTAGGCTCCTTGGTTCAAGCTCTTAAGCCTGTCTTTACCAACAGCATTGTCCTGGCCACAAGGACAGGTCAGGAATGCATGGATGATCTTGTTTAGGATGCAGAACCAGAAAGGAAATTGCTATGCACTTCCTGGTAAAAATTCCTCACTTTAGAGAGAAAGCTGTTGAAATATTTGATCTCTAATATCTGAATATTGTCATTTGTTTGGGATAAGGCCCATTATTTCTGCATTTGCTTTTGTTACCAACCCCTATAGAAATATAGAGTGGAGAAAAACACAGGGTGATGAGCAGTTCCCTGCATTTAATCAACCCTATAACTAGACTTATTGCTACTATTTATGTATGTGAAATTAACCATTTGATGTCCTCCCTTAGGACTTTGGGGACTCCTAGTTTTTTTTAACTTTGGCTTAGTAGCTTAACTATGCCTCATACAGTAATGATTTCAGCCTATAAGCACTTTTCTGTAAACTTGGATTTCTCTTTACATTATTTAGTGTATCTATGTCAGAGTAGCTAATCCATCATTGGATTTATTTACAGTGACTTTCATAAATCATTATTTTTTCTTAAAAAATGTATTTTTTGCATTTGTTGTTGAGCGTATGTCTTCTCTACCATCCTTATGAAATTCTCAAATACAGTGGAGATAGAACCTGGCAAATAATCGAAGCTCAGGAGTAAAAGGGACAGTATTTTTTCTCCCAACTGCACACCGTTTTTTTTTCCCATAGCATACAACCTGTTTCCTGTTTGAATACTGATACTTTGACATCTTTGGCAGTGTCTCTACATGACTTTTGATAATATGGATTGAGAAAGCAATGCATTTTTGCTTGTTAAACCTTCCTGTTTTCTATGCGTTTCAGACAAATAAAATGTAGTAGAGAACAGTAGGTACTGTTTTTCCTTTTAACTGTTAGGAAACCCTAAAATGAGTTTCTAATCATAACAGTTTTATAAAGTACTGCTTCGAATCATTTGATTTTAATCAGAGTTCTCTTATTTAATGATGACACCAGGCTTATTTATTTATTTATTTATTTTTTAATGGGAACTTCTGATGTCTGTGTCAGTTAAAGCAGCTAAACAACAAACTCATGTACTGTGTGAACCAAACAAAACACATCTGGATTGCTGGCTAGTAATGTGTACCCTTTCGACAGCTAAACATTACAGCCAGGAGCCTGAGCTAGCACTGAGGGTCTCCTCTTTGCCCTGCCCCCAGCTCTTGCCCAGTGTCACTTTTCCCATCCTCAGGGGCAGTGGTCAACCAGCAGCAACTGAGGCCCACCTTCCTGTTTGTTTGCTATGAATTATTAGCTATGAGAAATTAGTAAACAAAGGATTTTTCCTGCCTTCTTAAGTATGTGCTTTGTACATTTTGTTTACTATGTTTCAGCTCTAAGGCCACCCAAAGTAGAGCAATGGATTAATTTTCAGATTCAGTATTTGGTGGTATTTTTAAGCCTTTCTCCTAAATCTTTGTAATTATTTTTATTTTTTAAAGATTTCATTTAATTATTTAAAGCTTGAGCAGGGGGAGGGGCAGAGGGAGAGGAAAAGAGAGAATATCAAGCAGACTGTGCATCTAGTCTCACGCAGGGCTCAATCCTGCGACCCTGAGAACACAACCCAAGTCGAAATCAAGAGTTGGGACAGTTAATTGACTGAGACACCCAGGTGCCAAAAGGATAAGGATTTTTTTCTTTCTTTCTTAAGTAGGCTTTACACCCAGCATGGAGCCCAATGTGGGGTTTGAATTCATGACTCTGAGATCAAGACCTGCTCTGAGATCCAGAGTTAGCCACTTAACTGACTGAGCCACCCAGGCACTGTAAATCTTTGTAATTATTTTTGTTAACTTCCTAGGACCTGCTGCCTATTAGTTACATTCTCTTGAGAAGTGAAAGTTCTACCATGGAGCTCTTCTGCTATTATAGAATATGAATTGTGTGGTATGTGTGCATATGAACGTGTGTGCATGTACATTTCTGCAAACATTTTAGGCTAATTTCCAATAATACAACAATGTCAAAGAAACTAAGAAATAATTGAATCTTTTAGTAGAGTCAATGTCAAAATTGTACATCATTATAAAAATTTTAGTATGTTCCAAAGTTTAGAGTACAAGGTATTTTTAGCTGAAAAACTCAGTCAAATGTGTTGTTCCAAAGGATGACACCTGAAGATGTGAGAAGGGAATTGTGAGGGAATTGTCAGTGCCACTTCCTCTATTGTTCTTTGGCCTGGCACCTTGGTAGAAGGGAATAAAACAATAAACAGTTACCTTTATAAGGTGCGTACCCTGCTTTGGCAGGAGTGGATAATGTAGTTGTCAGATTTTCTGGAGGACAGACTCCCAAGGGCCTCTTGTGATGTTTTCCACAATATTATGGGACAGGTCTGGTACTTTGTAGTATCTACCACAGTTTCATATTTAGTTTTGGGAGAGAACAACAAACAAACCTACCATTAGATAAAGACTTAGATACAGCAGCAATCTTCTAAGTGCTTAGTTTCTTTGGATAAAATGAAATGACCAAGGATATTTCTTATAACTCAGTAAAAAGGAGTTACAGTGAAATCATAATCTCCTTTATTAAAAAAAACCCTGACTTTTTAAATTAAAAATACTACCACTTCATTAAACAGGGTAAAAGTATTTATGATGAAAAATGCATATCTTTCCCACCCTAGATGCTGATGTTCACACACACACACACACACACACACACACACACACAATTTGGATTTTGAATTGTTTTTCTTAAGGTTTTTGAATTTTTAATAAAGCCTCCAAACTGAAAATAAATGAATTTAGTTTCTGAAGGGAGGTGCCTATGATTCTCATGCTGGATTACTAAAATAGAGAAGAACTAGTCCAGCAACCTCAAGCGCACCCACCTCCCCCTTCAGAGTGTATCAAAGGAGACTAGACTTCCATAGGAGATAGTCTGTGTGCTAGAGGGTGGAGAGATTGGGGTCTAGGGTAGAACAAGGTCTTTTATCTGTTCTCTATCTTGGAGGAGGGTAAAGGGACCCTCTTCTCCTCAGGCCAAGCCATGTGTATTTCTAGAAGACCTCTCTCTGTTTTAGGAGGAGTCTGTGAAAAGAGG
>PISX010006381.1:0-97846 GCA_004024625.1 Mellivora capensis
TTGACTCTCTCTGCTTGACTTATTTCACTCAGCATAATCTCTTCCAGTCCCGTCCATGTTGCTACAAAAGTCTGGTATTCATCCTTTCTGATGGAGGCATAATACTCCATAGTGTATATGGACCACATCTTCTTTATCCATTTGTCTGTTGAAGGGCATCTTGGTTCTTTCCACAGTTTGGTGACCGTGGCCATTGCTGCTATAAACATTGGGGTACAGATGGCCCTTCTTTTCACCACATCTGTATCTTTGGGGTAAATACCCAGTAGTGCAATTGCAGGGTCATAGGGAAGCTCTATTTTTAACTTCTTGAGGAACCTCCACACTGTCCTCCAGAGTGGCTGCACCAACTTGCATTCCCACCAACAGTGTAAGAGGGTTCCCCTTTCTCCACATCCTCTCCAACACACGTTGTTTCCTGTCTTGCTGAATCTCTTCTTTCTAATTTAGCTGTCCTGATTTGAACCCACACATCAAAAGAATGTTTTTCAAATTCTATCGTACACCTAAAGAAATGTTTTTTTAACTTTCCAAGTGCAAAACAAATGATATTTTGATAAGTTAACATTCCTAATGAAGACAGCATCCATGAATTTAGAGTAAAACAGAATCCATTTGCTTGTTTTGATGGGCAAGTCATTTGATTGCCAGCAATTATGTTATATGTGTGTAGATATTTCTGCACATGTACCATTTGCTGCATATTTCAGAGTCTGCTATATTTAAAGGTATATAGATTTTCGGTTTAAAATGTCTAACAGAAACAGACACCTTTATTTTAAAGAATTTTTTTTAAATAAGTACAAAACATTTTTGGACAAAATACAAAGTCCTTACAAATACTAGTCTATATACAATTGAGCAAGAAGACAACTATTTGCATGTAAATCAGTAAGCTTAATGGTGGGTTTCAGGTCTCTTGAGAACTATCTAACATAAAGCAACAAATAAATTGAATGGTACCACATTGTTCCCACAAAAGCTAATAAACATGGCTTTATAGCACCCCGTTCTTTGAAGTAATCGTCTCTCCTACCATTATTTGGCTTAACGTATATATTCCTACAACTTTCACATGTGTCCATACTTTCAAAAATCAAGTATTGTAATTAATCACCCATTTTTTAAATTCATTATGTGTTTAGCAAAATATGTTCAGTGAAACACAATCATTTTCCTGTAAGAATGTTTGACATTCTTTTCCCCCCACTATCCTTATCAATATCTTAGATGTAACCATTGTCTATTTCTATGAGTATTCGTCAGTCAGATTTTGTTCTCATTCATTCATCTATCCTAGCTCCTAGCTCTAAGACAGCTTCCTAGCCACAGCCTAATTAATAATGGAGTTCTCTGTGGAAGGTAGTACTTTCTAAAATTACTTTCAATTTAATAATTACAGATGGATCCGTGATATGTTTGCTTCACGTGATTCTCTCTCTCTCTCTTTCTCCTTTTTTTTTTAGTGAATGACACAAATTAAAATAGACAATAATAAAACATCCAAACACAGGGCCCTCATTACTTATGTTGTATATAGCTTACATACACCTTAAGCTTTAAGCTTAAAGCAAAGACTTTTTACTCTGACCATGAGTCATACATCAAGCTTTCTATAATTCCCTGTTATTCATAGTTGTATAGAATTGGCAAACTGCTTTTCCATGCCCCATTCCCTCACTAAAATAAATTGACTCCCAGAATTTCCTGGAAAGGCTGTAACTTTATTTTCCAATCTGAGAACAATAAAGTACTCAGTGCTGAGTCCCAAATAATACAAGACAACTTGACCTTGGCAGAACATAACACTTCACTGGGCTAGGAATGATTTTCCCTTTCAAAAATTCCCTGAGTAAACTTGGTAATATTGAGGTCACTCTTGAGCCTTACACTGAAAACTGACCCTAATGTCTGGCCCTCACTTCCTTTAGCTTTGAATTCTTGACATGTTTGTATCTTAACACCAAACCAAATTTTATGGCTACATGATTATATCAAGCTTGGGGTGTATTTAGGAAACTGGATGATATGCCCGATGTCAATCACTTTCAGAGTGGTCTGAAAATCAAATCATATTCTGTTAAAACTATGGTCATTTCTACACTGAATCTATCTCTACACCTTCACCTCTCCCAGATGCCTAGGTCTCAAAAAGAATAACCTCAACAAGAGAATTACTATTAACCAATTAGGTTGGATAGCCATGATTCCTTCAGCATATAGAAAGATACAGAGTAAGTTTAACTCATCACTGCTTTCAAAATCTTAAAATTAGGAAGAAACAGTAATGCGTAAGTAAAGACAGTGCCAAAAAACTGTAGGGAAGACTTCATAGAGAAAGTGAGCTTTGAACTCAAACTTGAAGTCTGTTTAAAACTGAGATAAATCAGAAGAAAGAAAATCATTCCACATGAAAGCAACAACATAATCCCAGTTACTACTTACCGATCATGTCCTATGTGGCAGGTACCACACTGAGCACTATCACGCCTAACCCTACCTAATAATACTACAGCCCTGTGATTTGGGTACCTTTATTATCCCCATTTTGCAGATAAGGAAACTGGAGCTTAAACAGCCCAAGTAACTTGTTCAAGGTCACCCAGCTAGTCGATGGTGGGAGCAGGGTTTCCTCCTACAGTGTCTCAATCCAGGAGCCACTCTTAATCACTATACTCTACTGCCCTGAACACATGTCTGGAGCTTTGGGGGCAAAGAGGAAACTGGCCCAACTAGTCATGGAAGCTATGTGAAGTAAAACAGAAAGGAAGTTCACCATATGAATTATGGCTGTAGGCTGCCTTAAAACTAGAAAAGGTTTGAATTCGAAATAAGGAGCTATGGAAGGTCTGTGAGCAAGAGAGTAGTGTTAGAGGAAGAAAGAGCTGGGGAGACATGCAGAGGCACAGACTGGTTTAGTGAAGTTGGGGAAATCCTTAGGCCTTTGGTAACCGTATTTGGTGAGCTTTGCTGCAGTAACAACCCCCAAATGTTGGGGGCTTACAAAAACAAATGTTTACCTCTCACTTACATTACATGTCTGCTAAGGACAGCTGTGAGAGAGTTGTGAGTTTTCACCATCTGTCTTCTTCATTCCTGAATCCAGGATGAAAGAGCAGCCCTTACTTGGACATGTGAGCCTTGTGGCAGAGGAAAAGTGCGAGAGCTGACTGAGACACACAGTGGCTCTTAAAACATCTGCTCACTTACCACTGTCAAAAGCAAGTCACATGGCCACGCTTGGGCTCCAGGTCGATCCATGGGGCAAGGGTGCATCCTCCTCCACAGGAGGCCTGCAAGTCACATGGTAGTGGGCCAGAGTGTAGAATCCTCTTACAGGAGAAGGGAATGAATCGTGGGAAAAGTAATGCCATCTACCAGAGGAAGCCTGTGCTCTTTAAAGATGCTGTCGCTATAAATTAAAGCAGCAGACCCAAATGAGTAAACTTCATAGAAGGGGGTGAAATCTCTTGTTCTTCCCAGATAGAGGGCTCTGTCTTGAGAACAACTGCTGTTCTATTTCCATATTTTCTGGTGTAAAAGCCTTATGGTATATGATTTTATCATCTTGTGCCAAAATCTGTCTAAGACTGAAAAGTGAGTCAAAGACAGTTTATATGAATTGATGGGGTGGATATGAATCCTTTATACTGTTTTGTTACAATTAAAATGAAATTAAATTAGAAAAATAAACAGAGAAAAAACCCAGTCAACATGTGTCATACCTTCCTGATTTTCTATTGTAGATGGCATTACAATTAAGATGACTTTACCTGCTGACTCTTTGTGGCTGCTGACCTAATAAAATATTCTAGTTGCATACAAGATATATGTGATACAAATAACTTATAGTTAAGAATGACCTAATCTAAATACATTTTGGTGCTAAAGAAGTTGACCCCAATTATGCAAATCATTAACTCAAATAAAAATGATGTAATGGTATTCTTATAATGAGTTGTCTCCAAGACTTTTCCTTGGAATTTTTGAAACCTACAAAACAGCAGTCTGAATCTTAGCCTTACACTGTCTGTTTGGTTTTCTTGCTCAAATTTGTTGTCCCTACCTTTATAGCTTCTAAGGTCTTTCCAAAAGGTCACTGTTGCTCTGGTCCAAAGCCTAGTTCTTTGATCCCCTTCCCAGCTCCCACATCACGCACTCGTGTTCGGATTCTTTATGCACAGATGTGTATCTCTGGAAATTTACCATTTTATCTGAGCACAAAGTTTGCCAAATCCAGAACATTCCCATTAAAGATCAGTCTTATCTGATTTTCACTTATGGGTTTGGTATGTCTCTCTCCTTTCTTGCAATCCTACCAAATCTTTTAGGGGAAGCCCAAGTCTTCCCAGAACACAAAACTTGAAAGTTTGGGGAAGATGACATGCTGGGATGTGTGGTAGATATTGAGTACTTGGTAAGTATTTGTGGAATAAATTGACAAATGGACACATTGATCATTGTAACAGTTAAGCCCTCCCTACTAGCAAAAGCTTCTAAACTTTCATTCAAAGACATTTAAAGAGAATACAATATGTGTTTTTCATAAAAGATGCTCAATAAATATTTGTCATTTAGCTGGCAAGGAGGAAAAAGTATGGTCAACAGTTCATAGCAGAAAATATGTCCAGTCACTTCATCTCCCACCTCCCCTGTTTTTAAAAAGAAAACAAGCATTTTTTGTAAGCCTTGGGGAAAAGGAATGAATAATGGAAATTCTACCTCTAGGAAGAGAAAGTTGCCTCACACTCCATCACCTATAATGCCATTTCCTAAATACTATAGAATGCTATCAGAATGTCATCAAGGTCTAAGAAGGCTTCTTTTGTATTATAATGATCTACTACATATAGCCATATTTATAAAAGAACACTGACAACCACAGCATAACCACATCTATGGTATATTGCATTTGCTTTCTAAAGACCTTTACCTAAATTGACAATCGAAATGCTGCTGTAAATTTTTAAATCATTTTAAACATCTCATTTATGTGGCAAATTCAACAGCTTATTCTAAGGCTACTTTCAACAGAGTAACTCAAATCGTCTTATGAGCTACCTCTTATTGGTGAGACGCTGGAGTGCTGGGTTCAATCATAGCAAGGAACTTCGAAGCACTACAAGAATGTGAATAGAATCCCATCTCTTCATGCTGCAATTATTGCTCTCAGGGGATCAATAAATGTATTTCTCCCACTTTTGTACAACTGCACAACTGTAATATATAGTGTTTACTAACTCTGTTTTGCTACATTTGTAAAACCTATTTAAAATCTAACCAATCTCAATCTTAAAAAATCATAAACTATTCAATCATGAAATCCAATCATGAAATCATAAACTATCCAAGAAAGCATTCCGAAAAGTGGAAAATTGGTAAATATAAAACCTGTCATTATAACATCATGAGCTTATTTGCATAAGCACAGAAGTGGTGCTAATCTTAATCTTACACACAAACATAGGGAACTTAAAGAATAATTTTCTAAAAATAACACGGTAAACAATAGATGGGATATTTCAAGCACAATGTGAGATTTTAGTCATATAAACATGCGAACAAAGCTCCCTAACAAAATGAAATGCTATTTTGGAAAATGAGGCACGGAAAGCATATTTATAAAGCATAAAATATCTTGATTTAATTTAAGTCTCCCTAGATATAATCGGTGAATTTTGGAAATTTCATGAAAATTTCATGAAAATTATTGGCAGTAGAAGAAAGACTAGAAGGAAATATTGCACAGAAGAATGTTAGCCATCCTTACCATTCAATAAGAGAGTTGTGACTTTATTTCATTTTTACTGTTGTCTGTAGCTTCTGGGTGTTCCTCAATGAATAGCCATTATTATTAATATTAGGAAAAAACAAGGCATCATTTAGAATATTAAAGGAACTAACTCCTTTGAATCAGGAAAGGGTTACGCTGTTAAGCAGACCTTATACATTCTATGTGGAAGGGCTTACCTTTTACCTCAGATTTCAAAGAGCACTGAAGGTTCATGTTATCAGGTTATAATTTCACTGCTGGCGTTGTTGCTTGCATATAAATCCTAGCAGGAGACATTAGCTGTGATAGGGATATTTTCTCTCTGATCCAAAAGCATTTCGCCTTTTCCCCTGAACTATTGTAAAAATTATTACAAAAATGTCTTGGAAAATAAAATCAATGCTGATACCTAACTCTACTGCATTAACAGGGTTTTTTCATCAAATTCTACAAGTAATGCATTATATTGCTTTTCTTTTCCAAAATAGCAACATGAGGTAATTTCCATTATGCTCTTTTTATAGTCAAAAAAAAAAAAATCCTTCATTTTCTAAATGTTGAACAATACAATAAGCTGCTTGCTTATATTCTCATCTGGGACCTTATTTCTAATTCCAATTTAAAGATGGTTTGAAGTAAATTAAACAGGCCTATGAAACTAGATCTTCTCAAAACCCAAGTTTAAAATGAGATGAGATCTTCAATTAAGAATTTACATGACAACATTATTTAATGGTGACAGGAAGAGGCAGTTGAGAACTGCAGCCTCAGTCGGCACACAGGAAATGAAAAGTCCACAGATTAGAATATATATTTCTGGCTATTACACAGAAATGGCCCATATTCACCTACCTATTGGAAAGCAGTTTTCTTTTCCTTTCACAACAAGGTCAGTCCAAACTAATTACCTCATTTGGTGAATGTAATATGACCGAGGATTGTCATACTTACTAAAGACCTAATTTCAAGTCATTGAAAAGTCTGGTCGTGCTTAGAAATCTAGGATCTAATCCTTACAGCTGCCTAACAAATGAATGCTTACATGCAACTAGCTCACTAGAACACATCATAACCTTACACATATGCTCTCTGAGTAGGAACAAAGCTTGGGGTTATCCTCTTACATTTACAGAAAAATCTCACTTACAATACCTGGAACTCCAGAAGTGGGGCTACCTCGAGAGCATACGTCTACTGGATCCTGTGGAGGGAAATGCTAAATGGCTTTCATACTGGAAAAAATGTATGTCTGCCTTTTTTCATTTCTTTCTCTCCCCTTTTTTTTCCCTTTTTAAATTTTTTGAGAAACCAGAACTTGAGCAAATCACATAGTTACGCTGTATTATGATTCATGGTGTTTTCATAGTAATATGACATGTCTAAATGACAAAACGCTGGCTATCTACCAAAAATGTAAAGTAGTTTAAATAGTTTTCCCAAGGAAAAAAAGGTCATTATCAATTTCTTCAGCAAATTTCTTTGCTGTAAAATGGCAGCCAACCAACTTAACACCAAATCTTCAAAAAGTACAATGAAACAAAGGGTTTTAGGTATGGACGATTTTGTTTATGAAATTGTTCACTACCCATAGCTTCTTCCTTCTTGGCTCGAAGAGGTAAAATTACAAACCTTGAAATTGCTTTATCTCCCATTTGTTCCTAGAGAAGGAGCAATAGAAGTCTCCCTCCCCAAACCACACATCCCTCCCACTTCAGGAGATCTGAACTGCAGGTGGTTGGATGTTTTTATTTAGAGAACAACTTATTTATAAATCATGGATGGCAAAAATCTGGCATCAATTCTCCCCTTTGTGGGGCTCAACTTACATATTTTAATAAAATGTTTATTATATTCTGACTTCTCACAGGTACTGCCACTGTTAAAAAAAAAAAAAAGTAACACACAGATGTGTGTAATTATCAAGAGAGATGAGCTTCCTTACAATTTAGAAAGGAAGCAAAAAAAAAAAAAAAAAACCCAAACCTTTTTTGGGGGAAACTTTTTCTATTTTCCCCCATTTGGACACCAAGGGAGAAAACAGAAAGGAAAAAAGGAAAAGAGTAAAGAAGGGAGACATATACTGTGTTTTAAAGGTCTGGCATATGTACCCAAACCTAGCTATATAAATGAACCCTTTCAAATTGAAAATAAAAAAGCAAAAAACCAAAAAAACTTCCTTTTATCATTCCCTCCTTTTTTCCCCTTGCAGTGGTCCACGGTGAAATTCTTTCTGGGAATCATTCACCCAACCCTAATTCTAATAGAAGACTTCAGAGCAGTTTGTGTCTAATAACAGCTCTGTGGAGGCCCTTGAAATTCTAATAAAGAACCATCAACCTATCAGAAGAACATGTAATTTTATGTTCATTACTTCTTGGTGCCCAGCTATAGAATTTGGATGGTTGCACCTCAATTAAAAGTTGAATTGAAGTTAATATCATTTAAATAAAAACTTCAATAAAAAGTTAAAGTTGTATTCTTAATAGCATTAATACCCTCTAATGACCGCTATGGTCATTACCACCAGATAACTGACCTCCTTGACCCTTTCCTAACTGAGACACCTTCTTGTAACACAATTATTTAGCAGTAATGAGCACTCGATGGGAGATTATTGTATAACCAAGCACCTTGACTTAACCATTCTCAGTCACCCCCTTTCTTCGACAAATGTTGCAATTTTCCATTACAAGTTTTTCTGTTTCTAAAAGAAAAAGCTGCTCCCCCTCCACATCAACTCCTCCTACCCTTGGCCCTGATATAATTGTTAAGAGCCTTAAAAGTAATTAAAATGGTATAGAGGAGGTCACTGTTCATGTGTAGTGACTGCTCCTATTAAGGACCTTCATCTCTACCATTTGAGACCACTCTTAACGAAAAAGGGTGGGGGGGGGAATGAATGCTTAAAAAAGAAGTTAAATGTGGCTTTCTAAGTCTCTTTCCAACTGGACTTTGCATATGGTGTTAAACTGGAAAATATGGGAGACAAAAAGACGTCCAAAAGGATGATTTTAACAGAAAAGACTTCCACAAATCCTTTAAGAACTTCATTTCCTGTTTTCCCTTTCCTGGAGACTGCCATTAACTGGGGGTAGGGCCAGAGAAGAAAGAAAAGGGACACTAACCCAATTTTCTGTTAAAATAACATCCTAGTAGGCTCTGTTCCTGAAAACATTGAGAAATTCTCATTTCATAATGTATCTTATTTTAGAGCACTGTTTAAGGACAAAATTAAACTTATACTGCTTTGAAACTTTATATTTTAATTAAGAACAAATCAAGTTGGTAGACAATTATTCTGACTTTTGTGGCAACTCAATGTCATAATCTAAAAAAATATATAATTCCAAATAATGATGAATAAATAGCTAATTTCCTCACAAGTGAAACTGGGATACAAAGAGAAGTTAAGCAGTACTGATATATGAGATACCCCTAGTTCAAAGTTCATTTATTTCTCTGACTTTCACAGTGAGTTTTATTGCAGTAGGAGATTATTCAAAGAATGAAGACCAAATAGCCTTCCATTCCTCAGAGGACAGACAAGATGAACTGAGCATTTGATGGCACTTTCAGATGTAAGCAAAAGAATTTGCTTATCGGATTTTTCCACTAATGTGTTGCTCTGAGGAGTCATATCATCTCCTTTTATATAAGTCTGTCAGACTTTAGGTCTATATTGCTTTAGGTCCATATACATATCCATAAGGTCTGAACAAACCCAGGAGACTGAATAAAACTTCAGCTGATATCAGCCTAAAGGTTCAGTGATTCCCAATCCTTTCAAGGTTAGAAAAGAAAAAAGAAAAGAGAAAAAGAAGAAATATCATTCACTCACTCACCAATAAAACAGTACCTACTAAGTAATATGTAAGTATTGGTACAAAAACAAAGAGGAAAGAAATCTAGTTCTTGCCCTCATGGAGTTTATGATCTAGTGAACAATAAGACAGAATGAAATATATGAGAAATAGGTGTTGCTTCCCACAGAGCAACATGCTGAAGGAATATAACAGATGTGATTAATTCTGACTGAGGGAGAATTAGGATGACCCTAATGGGTGAAGTAAGATTTGAGAAGGACCCTGAAGAAATTCAGTTAGGATGGATAGAGAGCAGAGAAGAGCACCCAGACCAAGGGAATAGGCTTGGACCTGTGGTTGAGTGTGGTATCAGAGAAGTGGGACTGAGAGGTATGGGCTGTGTGACAGGACTAAGGGCCAATGACCCCGGAGAAGTGATTTGGTGCTGGATCAAGGAAAATTCTGAATACCTCATTAAGGAGTTCAGATTTATTGTGGCAAGGCTTTTGATCTGAAGTTGGTTGTGATCCAACTTCCAGGAAGATGAGGATAGAAATGGGGTGATCAGTAACCAGAGGTAAAATTGAAGCTGGGAGCCAATTCAAAGTCAGTGATACTACTGAGCCTCAGCACTGTTGAACAACTCAAAGACTCAGGGTAGGGTGGGCACTGCATAGTCATCACAGGGTTATAGGCAAACAAGGCAGGACACCCTTAGAACCTCATCTGTAAAATACAAACTATTTGCAGCTCCCTGATTCTATCTGTGCGAAATCAAATCTCAAGATTCATCTCAGCCCTGTCTGGCTGGAACAATAGGGCCTAGACCAAGTGAGTGGGTATAGAAAGGAGAAGAGACCTAAGAGGAAAGAACCCCTATGGCTCAACCAAATGCTAGTGTTCCACTGATGTGTAAATAAAAGCATTCTTGATCAATCATCCTTGACTGAAGCTGGGAAAACAAACCAAATCAGACATATATTTGGCATTATAATGGGCTTGCCATTTAGTCCCTACTGGTCTCTGGACATATTAGACCAAAGCCAGGCCCAAGTGCAGTCAACTAAATAGCATCCAGAATGACCTCTGAAGGGCTGGTAAAATATCCTCCTTTTGGCTGAAATGGATGAAATGGAGCTTGACTCATGTCTTTCCAGTGGATGGAAGCACCCAGAAACCAAAGGAAGAACAATGTTCCCCATGCAGCTGGTGCTCAGGTATGACCACAGGTGAAGCTTCCATAGCCCAAAAAGAAAAACTGTCAAGCAAACATTTTTACTACACTGAAAGAAAATGGAGCAAGAAGGGTTTTTTTTTTTTTTATTTGTATAAAATATATTGTTCTTCCAGGCTGCAGTGAAATAGTTTCTATTTAATTGCACAGAAATCCTAAGAAGGTTACAGCAGTGAAACATTAAAATTCTAAGGGCAACTAATAACATTAAAACTTTATAGCCCCAGATAGAATAATTTAGACAAAAACAACATGAACATATGTTTTGTGTAATAATAACAAACATTTATAGCTGTCAAGAGAGAAAAACACAGGTTTATGCACACCTTAATGGTGTGCATGGGTGAGCATGAGTATATTTAAAACATAATATATTACAAAAATGACAGCAGGCATGGCTCTTCTGGGTACTATGTTAAATCAATGAATAAATTACCAAAAGTGAGCTGTGGCTGTTTGGATGTGTAATTGAGCTTAACGTATGTAGTGTTATTTCAAAAGAAACTGTTCAAGGAGTTTCGAGCCCAATCCACTCTGCATCTATCCTAGGCAGTTTACAAATAGCAATAAATGAAACCGTTTCACAGTAGGAAGGAAGTTTAGTTATACACATTACTTAAATGGGGGAAAAGTTAATTTTAATATGCTTTGCAGGAATTGAAAACAAACTTATAATAATTTGCTTATGTTCACCAAACTGGAAATTGAAATGTTAATATTTGGATTTAAATTTATATTAATTATTCACTGTATGATTCGCAAAACCACTAGAAATTATCTGTTCAACTTAAAACAAATACATATACAGCCCTTCATAAATATATGTTTATTATTCTACTTGTTTTAATTACATCATTTGAATGCCACACTTTTTAAAAAAATTATTAGGACTACAGAATATGAAGTAAATTTTAAGCTTATTTGTGTCAACAAGTTAATGGCAATTGGTAATAACTGTGCTGCAGACAAAGCCATTAATGTGATTTTTAGAATAAAAATAACGTCTCATAATTTTCTTTCTAATTATGAGGTTGTTTGTCTTACTTAGTACTCTCTATCACAGTTTTACGAAACAGGGAAAGAGGTATGTTTTCTTCTTTTTCCCCTGCCTGATTTTTCTGGCCTTAATCATCTCATATTTTTCTGTAATATATAAAATGCTGTGACCCTTTTACATAAAAAAGCTGAGACAAAATTCCCAAAGAATTAATTCCTAAACCGTTTGAATTACAGAGCTTGCCAAGTAGCCAAAAGGGCCACTCAACAGCTGTAATTTCTTTTGAGGAGATTGCAACTTTAAGCAATTTAAAATGTTATGATGGGCTTAGGTAACAGCCATGCTGACTCCTTATTTTTCATTTCTTTTGTGTTAATAGGGTCATTATATCATGGCAGATGCAGGGGGCAGGACTGTCATGTGTTTTATGAAAAGGAGACTATTTTTCTTGAACAGCATATTTTCATCTGTCCTATTAGTCCCATGCTTGGCCATCATTTATAGCCACCTAATACAACAAGTATCTTCCACCGCTCTCCACAATTCTGTGGGGCCCTGGACTCATAAACCCAGACTCACTTTTCAATTGCACTAGACAAATAGCTTCCCACTAGCACCGAACACAACTATGCTCAGCCTGCACCTAACAAAGATCTTTTTATTCAAAATCACAATACAATTAGATAAGAGGTCATCCCTCTGCACCTTCACCATGACTTTTATTCGCATTGCCACTATTTACTCACTTCCCCACTCTATTCTCTTCTCCCCAAATTTTGCACAAACCAACCAATTTACTAACTCTGCCATATACTAATCCCCCAGGGTTTCCAGGCTTCTGTGAGCAGATGATGATGAACACAGGTGGGGCGCCTGGATGCAGATAAACAGTGGAGCCTACTTAGTGCTCTATACTCATTAGGACACCAAGATATGGAAAACACTAGGAAATACTGCGTTATGAGCTGGGAGTTTAAAGACCTGGCCATATATGCTGAAATAGGTAAAGCTACTTGGAAAAAACTTCCTTATCTTCCCCTCTTTGGAGACTCTATAGGTCTCTCATCCCTAGGGACTGACCCCACAGAGTTACTGCTGGAAGTTAAGCAGCAAGCATCAAATACTTTCAGAAAGAAATTTACTGAGCCTCCTATGGGTAAGGCCATAAGAGCTAGAGCCTTTCCCTGACAATATTCATTTTAAGCAGCCCATTTTCCTTTCCTGATTTAAACTGAGTCTTACAGAATTAATGGGCAAGGAATGGGGGAATGTGCAAAGTAGAAAGGGATCAGCAGCCAAGTCCGTGTTAAATCACCAGCCAGCTGGCATGTTTCAAATGCTGCCCTATGAATACCAGATCTACCAAGAATAAACACTGAACACAAGTCATAGAAGAAATTTACTGTAGATCTCTAGATAAAATCTTAACCTCAAAGACCCTTGACAAGATATAATAATTATTTCCAATAACAATAACAAAATTAAAATCATAATTAGAGAATTCAGATCCTGTATCTTTTATATTTCAGAAGCTAGTCACCTTAGGGTATAATGCCAGAGTTCAAAAGTATGAAGACATCACACCCTGAATCTGTGGGGTCTACAAGGCAAGTATTTTTGCACTGAGGAGGAACCCTAGGCATCACAGGATGCTGTATGGAAGACATGGCCTATGCTGGTTTTTCTGGCACCTTAACAGCTTCTACTGCTACCACCTTTGCGACCACCCAAGGTCCCTGTGTTATAAAGCATATGGAACTGGGTACAGTAGCCTCAAAGTGGCTCTTTCTAGATTCAACTTCCCATTTTCTTTTCATATCCATCCCCTCCAGGTGTGGGCTCAGTCCTCAAGTCCAGCTGTGTTTTGGGTTCTCATGCCCACCTTCTCCCCGGATGCTGTGATTCTCGTTCATTTCACATCCCACTCAAAGCTCCTTAATTTGGCGCAGACCATGGCTCCTGCCCAACATACACCAAGCATGAGAACAGGGAGTCAGATGCCTACCCGGGCAGCAGCTATAGGAATTTACGTATGAACTATCTCTGATCTTCTTAGCAACCACAGATGACTTCATTAGTCAACCATTCAACTCTGACAATACATTCGTATATGTCATTCTTTGTTTGCAGGTACAGAAAAGGATTCTCTTGATAATCCTTTACTAAATCATACCAATTAATAAAATTATGAAGAACTAAGCAGCTAAAATAAAATAGTAGAAACTAAATAGTTATACAGTGGTATATACTTTCCTTCAACAACTTTCGTAACTTTTATTAAACTTAATGGGATTGTCAAGCACACTTTATTAAGATATGACAATCTTAGAGTGGTTATGGGAAACAGGAAAATAAACAACAACAAAAAAGATACACTATATCAAAATCACACATTTGATTATCCTTCCTGAGAGTTCAATAAGAATTACTTAAATTAAAATTAAGTGTTTGAAAATTATAGTATTGTACAGCTGCCACACTTTTCATTAACTCATAACTTGTATGCCTAGGATGTCCGTGAGCTAACTAACTCATAAATAACCCTGCTTAAAGTGTCAAAAAAGGCAAATTTCCAGTATGGGTATGGTAGGCTGCTTTCTTTTTCTTTTTTTTTTTTTTAATTGTGAAATGCAAAGCTATAAATACAAAGCTATAAAACATTTTACATTAAAAAGATACTCTACCTAAGTTTTATATAACTGGCCTAGATTTCATCATATCAATTGAATCTATGTAACTTCAGAGTATAGATCAGTTTACAAAACTGATATGTAAAGAACTAACAGAAATATTTAAACAGAAATATTTATTTTTTATTTTTATTTTATTTTTATTTATTTGAGAGAGAGAGAATGAGAGAGAGCATGAAAGGGGAGGAGGTCAGAGGGAGAAGCAGACTCCCCTTGGAGCTGGGAGCCTGATGTGGGACTCGATCCCAGGACTCCAGGATCATGACCTGAGCCGAAGGCAGTTGCCAAACCAACTGAGCCATCCAGGTGCCCTAAACAGAAATATTTAAAGAATAACAGAAATAAATAACCTAAAGAATCTTCACAATATAAGGATTTTTATTTCTGTTGTAAATTTTTTATCAGGAACCAGCATTTTTTTAGAGTAGTCTTTGAGGGACATGTGCTGAGCACCACAGTGTTTATAACAATGAACAAGAAATAGGTCCCCCCCTTAGAGCATATACCTTGAGGATATATACCTTTTTCTTTTTTTTACGATTTTATTTATTTATTTGTACAAACAGAGGAAGGGGCAAGCAGAGGGAGAAGCAGACTTCCTGCAGAGCAGGGAGCGCAATGGAGGACTTGATCCCAGGACCCTGGGATTATGACCTGGGCCAAACGCAGATGCTTAACTGACTGAGCCACCCAGGTGCCCAACGATTATTTTTAAATCAAGATTCAAAGACGGAATGTGCGAAGTGCCACAACTGAGGTAGAAGTGGTATAGGCACATTCAGGAAACTGACAATGACTCTGATTCAAATGGGTCCCTGGTGGGAATGAAAAGGACGGAATAGGTGCAGATGGGCAAAGATCTGAGGAGCAGAATGAGAAGAGCAGAAAGAAAAGACATGTGGCTGCATCAAGTGAAAACAAAGGAGACGCAAAGGAACAAAGTTAGGAAGGAGGGAATTTGATAGGTAGGCTACAGAAAACCACTGAAGCATTCTAGGTGGAGGAATTACAGTGCAAATGGAAAAGAAGCAAGAGAGGCATCCACAAGGTCAACTGGGAATCTAGTTTTAGAACTATGTCCTGTATGAACTCTGACTTCTGCAGAGGTCAGGGCAGGGAGGGCTAGAGAAGACTCAGACTGCAAAAAGCAGGGTGAAAAGCCTTTGGGTTCTGAGTCAACTAAGAAATTCCACTTTGGTGTTCTCTGTGTGTGTGTGTGTGTGTGTGTATGTGTGTGTGTGTGTGTGTGTGTTAAAAGCATCTTTTATTTTAATTTTACATTTTACGTTGTTTTATATGTTGGGGTTATGAGTAAGATTTAGTTTGAAATTAAAAAATTGGCTAATACTTTTTTAATGAAAGCCACCAATCAAGATCACATGTTTTACTTACAGACGGAACCTGAGACTCAGAAACTGACTCGGTAACCAAGAGGTCATGAGTGAACACTGATGAGGACAGTTTCACTAAGAGTACATGTGGCCAAAGACACCAGTGTAGCAATGAGTTGAGAAGAAAAAGAGATGATAGTTTAGCAGTGAGGAAAAAAAGAAGTAAAAGTACTTTGAACAGTAACAGGTAGAGAAAGAGTCAACAGGTAGAATACTCAGCAGCTGGTAACACTTCATTAAAACAGTGAATTTGCTGCTTAAGACTTGTGTGTCCCCAGGAACAGAAAATTCCAACTCTGCTAACAGAAGGAGCCTAAACAAAGAAGGAAATTGTCAAAAATGCTGAAAGTAGGATAGCTCTAGGGTTGGTTAATTCAGTTATTCAATTATATATATATTTTTTAAAAAAAGCCATCTTTCTCCTCTGTCATCTTTGGCATATCAGCCTTGATGTCAACCTAGCTCTCTATTCATGATTAGACAAAACAGCTACAGCAGCTCAGCTTCATGTCCTTGTGGAAGCATCCAGAGTTGGAAAGGGAATCCTTTCCCTTATTCGTCTCTTTCTACAAGAAATATGAAAAACAAACAAACAAACAAAAACTTTTCTGAAAGCCCTGCAGAGACTTTTCTTTATATCTCACTGGTCAGAAGGCATCAGTTGGTTGTGCCTAAACCAATCAGTCACTTGTAAGGGGAGCCCTGTTGGTTGTCTGACGGATGGTGAGTCACTGCCTGGGCTGGGGGATACGGTCCATTTCCCTGAACCACAGGGTACAGGAGGAGGGGGTGGGCAATGGCTGTTGCTTAGGCAGCCCACCCGCCTGCAAATGAAGCCTAATAAGCATTGTTTGATGCTGCTGTTGATGATTTTGTCAATAGTGCCTCATCCCCAGCCCATTTCCCTCCTAGGAGAAGTGTGCCTATACTTCCCAATATCCAATTTTATCACTTACGGGAAGAAAGAGAACTATCGATTGCCTAGGAAAAGTATGCACAACAAGAGTTTCTATTTTAAGCCATTCATTGAAAGAAGCTACTATGAGACAACATCTGCTTAAAATGCAGGATTTCCAAAGAGATCCTATCTTCAAACTCTGTTACCCGATTCCTCTTTTGTATATTAGCCAAAAGAGAAGAGTCATTAAGCTTTTTGTGTACAACTGACACTGAAAAGAATCTGCAGATAGCGATAGAAGATGCTATTTGTCAAAGGTCTGGAGCAGAAATACAACTGAAAACTATGATATAATTGGAGAAAACACAAAAGTAATTACAAAGGAAGAAAACCACTCAGAGCATCAATTTTACCTTATGATACCTTTGTTCACATCTCTGTTCTCTTTGTCCTAGGTTATACCATAAATAACTCTTAGCCTTCAACCAAAAAAGGGGGTGGGAAAATTTGCAATTACTGATTAATAGTAATAGTTACTGAAGTTAGTTACAAAGTTCTCACCAATCACGGAATGAAGATGGTTTTATTTAGCTCTAAAACACAACAGAAGTTAATAGTAACACTATTTAAGGATAATTTTAAATAAAAAATACATTTTGTTTTTCATTGAATCATATTATTCTAATTTACTTGAGAGGAAAGAACATCATGACATGAGAACTTCATTAATGATAATGGTAGTGGGCCCAGAAAGTTGCCATTTTATAAATAAATATGTAATTCTTATAAAAGTTCGTGAAGTGGAGAAACAGTCAAAAGTGGGGGAGTGAGTGTAAAGCACTGGCAAAGTATACAACGGGTCAGGTTCTACAATGTCCACAGTCTTGAATAATAGGAAAAATTTCCAACACATTAAGCGGTTGGTATCCTACAATAGTCAATATCAACGCATACTACTGAGCCTCCTTAGCAGTGAAATCATGAGTTTACATCACGTGGTTATTCGCTTACTTTCAGCTAGGAAAGAAAGAAAAGCTTTGGGCATGAGGGTCTGAAAAAGAGAAAAGAGCTGAGACAAAGAGGAGTTTTTCAAAATTCCTCATAATTCAAAATGCATAGCCCTCAAATTATGGATGAACTTTAGAAGGTTCAAGTAAGTACTGACATTCATATATATTAATTTATTTCTTAGTTCCACAACTGGACCAACAATTCCCATCAGAAACTATTTAACTGGTTTGAGCCAGATGGAACTACCCAGTGAAATTCAGTATTTCCCCCATCTATCTAATGAAAGCCAGAAGAGGCATCAAATGAATGACAGCAGGAAAATAAATTTGACCAAGCTGGTTTGGAAAAATGCATGGAGACTGTTCCAGAGAAGTGATCCAGGTCATTTTACAGAGCTGAGCTCCTCAACCCTATATTTCCTCCAAAGGTCCAGGAGAGTATAAACTATATTATGTTAGCTAAACCTCATTCATCATTTACTAGGAGCATGTGTATGTACACAGATTATAGTGCACCAAATATAATATGTCAGAGATTAGACTTTGTTAGCGATTCAAATAGTGGTATGATCCAGTTCTGCCCTTTCAGTTCATGTCAATTTAGAGACCTTTACCTTCTCAGGTTCAATCTCACCTAATCTTGTTAGAGAGCTTTAGAGCAAAGACTACAAATTTCATCAACCAGTGTGCTGGTCAGCTGGTAAGTTACATTAGACACTTTGAGTCCTTTCAAAGAAGCAGCTCAGGGTATATTCTCTCAGCAAGTCTGTTTAAATAGATTTTTCTTAAAAATCTAACAACCTATTAAAACAGTTAACCAGCTAGACCTGAATCAAGAAGGTACAAAATTAATAAAATCATGTTGTTCTCTTTCTTATGGCATAAATTACTAGTTATTTTAGGAGAAATAGGTGAAATGGCTCTTTTAAAGATTGTTTTATTCATAATGAAAAGCAAGAGGCAAAGGAAATGGGAGAGATTGCGGAAAACAAGGGAGAAGGTGATAAGAAAGAACTCATTGCTACACTGGTGTCTTTGGCCACATGTACTCTTAGTGAAACTATCCTCATCAGTGTTCACTCATGACCTCTTGGTTACCGAGTCAGTTTCTGAGTCTCAGGTTCCGTCTGTAAGTAAAACATGTGATCTTGATTGGTGGCTTTCATTAAAAAAGTATTAGAAGAAAAGTATTTATACAGCTAAGATAAAGTATCGTGAAAGATGAGAAAATAAAGTTTAATTCTGTCCTTAGCTTTAATAAGAATATTCTATATCAACCGATTAAGAATAAGATATATTTTTAGCCCAAATAATTTGTTTAAAGTGCATACAACAAAGAAATTTAGGATGCGAATGTGGCCCTGAGGAGTTTATAGTCATGGAGTGTAATCAACTTAAAAGTTAACTATAAAAGATATAAATGGAAGTTCAAGACAACAATGGAAATGGTGTCACCAAACCTGTGCTACAAATAGTAAATGCAATACAGTTTAGAGGGGACAGCAATCACTTAGGGCTGGAAAATTATAGGGAATCTCTATTGGGACAGTGGGATTTGAATCCCAATCTGGCTCTCCAGTCCCACCTCACCCTAAACCCTCCCTCTAGTCAAGTAATTGTCTTACTGACTAATCACACTGAATTTTCCTTCATTCTAAATCCTTCAACTTCCTTCCCTCCTTACTCCTGCTTACCACCCAACATTCCTTCTTTCTCTCCTATCAGAAGATACACCCTCCCTTCCTGAAACTCACAGCCCTACCCGATTCACTTCTCCTCCCTCATAGAAATCACCGTGTCAATTCACCTTCTTTTTTTTTTTTTAAGATTTTATTTATTTATTTGACAGACAAAGATCACAAGTAGGCAGAGAAGCAGGCAGAGAGAGAGGAGGAAGCAGGTTCCCTGCTGAGCAGAGAGCCCTATGTGGGGCTCGATCCCAGGACCCTGGGATCATGACCTGAGCCGAAGGCAGAAGCTTTAACCCACTGAGCCACCCAAGTGCCCCAATTCACCTTCTTTCTTGTCTTTCTTCAAACTATCTTCTTCAACTGTCCCTTTTTAACTAGTTCTATTCTTTGGCCTATAAACATGACAGTGTCACCCTTATTCCATGAAAAGGCCCTTAGACCTACATCCTTACTCTCCCCTGGCTGTCAGCATTCTGGAAGTTTCACTGTCGAGCATGTAGATTTCCACTCAATCCCCAGTTTTAATATGGCACCCTTGCTCTCAGTTACTCCAGACATTCCTCAAGGTTCTATCATATTTCTCCCTTATTCTCATAAAATAGTCTTCTCCTATCACTATCAACTTCCAAGGCTACAGCTATTATTTCTATTTTGACTGCCAAAGTTATATCCTCAGCATTGACCCCCTATTCTAAGCTTCAGGCTTGCATTTTTTAAAAGATTTTGCTTATTTATTTATTTATTTGACAGACAGAGATTAGAAGTAGACAGAGAGGCAGGCAGAGAGAAGAAGGGAAGCAGGCTCCCTGCTGAGCAGAGAGCCAGATGCTGGGCTTGATCCCAGGACTCTGGGATCATGACCTGAGCGGAAGGCAGAGGCTTTAACCCACTGAGCCACCCAGGTGCCTCCAGGCTTGCATTTTTGACTGAATATTGCACATAACCACACAGATGATTTTCAGGCTTCTATTTCTAAATCATCGTTGTCAAACATTTTTGCACTTTGGAATCACCTGCGGAGGTTACAAAAATACCTGTACTCAAGTTATATGCCCAGATATTCTTATTAATTGGATACCAAGATCATTATACTCAGCATTCAAAAATGCTCCTTATTAAAATGTGCCAACCTCCATAAATGCTAACTAACATGATTCTCCTAACTGTTCATGTTCAATTCCTTTGAGTCACCATTAACTCCTCCCTCAGTAGCCCCCCTTTCTCCAGATACCAAATCCTAATATTTCTTCTTCTATAATATCACTTCTATTTTTTCTTTATATTATCACAGCCACTGCTTTACTTCAGCTGCCTCTAGTTATTGTACTAGATTCCTAATTCGGTCCTTCCTCTCTCATCCTACTTTTGCCATCTGTTTTCTATGGCTAAATCCAATCATTAAAAACACTCATGGCACACTAGTAAAATACAAAGTCTGCAGCTGATATTCAAAGTTCTCCATTATATATATAGCTCAAAACTTATCAGGCTTTATTGCCCACTACATCCTCATTCCTTCCCATAAGCACAATAGACACCCTATGCTTGAAAGAGCCAGACTATTCACCGTTCACCACTCTCTAGATGTTCCTCAGATATTCCCTTTTCCATACTTTTGACCATGTTAATTCCTCTGCCTGGAATGCTCTCCCTCTAATATCTTCCTCTAATAACTTCTAATATCTGATAACAATTTATCAGAATATTAGAGGGCTTCACAAAATCCATTTTCTCTTAGGGATGGGGGGCGCCTTCCCAGACCCCATCAGATTGAACTAATGTCCCCTCCCCCAAACTCCCTGTGTCTATGTGCCTTATTATAGGACTTATCACACAGCCTGCCTTAATTTAGCATGACATATGTGCAAGTCTGTCTTCACCAATGGGCAGGGAGCAAGGAGAGATACAGTGACTTGTCCAGAGTTATGACATCACAGCATAGTTACATATTCAATATTTATTGATTTAAGGATGGATAAGAACAGCATAGATATAGAGAATAGAACAATCCCTAGACAAAAAGAAGAAAAGGGAAAACACATTTGGAAGATGGTGAGTTAAGTAGAAGATTTATGAAATGAAACAGTGGCATGAATCTTCACTGAGTAGGTGGAGCCAAATGGCCTTTACCCGGTCATGTTAGGTTTTTGGTTTTTTTTTTAAGATTTTATTTATTTATTTGACAGAGATCACAAGTAGGCAGAGAGAGACGGAGAAGCAGGCTCCCTGCTGAGCAGAGAGCCCGAAGCAGGGCTTGATCCCAGGACCCTGGGATCATGACCTGAGCAGAAGGCAGAGGCTTTAACCCACTGAGCCACCCAGGTGCCCCCATGTTAGGTTTTTAAAAAGAACAAGTAAGCTGAGTATCTTATATATGTTTGGAGCCCAAGTTCTCCCATTAGTAAAGGGAAATGATTATAGGAGTTACAAATACTAGTACTATTGGGAAGTATGAATGAGGCCATCCCGGTAAAAGGCTTGACACAAATGTAGAGCATAGAAAGCCCATTCTAAGTGCTAACCCCATTGACAGGGTCTGTTATACACACACACACACACACACACACACACACACACACACACACAGTGGCTATACAATAACATCCAAATTGTCAAAAGAAAGATTTATCTGACTTTGATTTCCAGGCTAGAAAAAAGACAGAATGAGAGAGACAGACAGAGACATACGAGCATAAATGTCCAAGCAACAGACTGGCGCAGTTAGCTTCTACTACATTTCACTGGACACATACTTCCTTATCTTTCTCCTACTGTTCCTTTTCTGTTTCCCTCTATCTCTTTTCTTTTGTCCTGGTCTCTTGCTTTAGGCTTTCCTTTTTCCCTCTCCCATTACTCACGCAGCAAGATCCAGGCCCTGGCTGTACCCTGCAGGGGCAATACGGAACAAGTGTTGGCCTCTGCAGCCCAACTACCTAGAAAGCCGGAAGCCACCGCCCCAACCCAGTGCAAAAATGGCTTGGAAGCTGTGGTGAGATGGCTCCCTGGGCTCCAGCCCATCAGGACCTCCAATCTAGTTAACGTTTCCTGAGAAACATTAACCCTCATTTAGGTGCAGTGGGAGGTGAGACTGGGAATGTTCTGTGAGTCCTGGTGGCAAAGAGCACTGTGTTCCTTACACTGAGAAGAGTTCTCCCTCTCTGTTAGCATCGGCATCACACGGAACTGTACGCTCCAGTTGATTTCCAAGCAGAAGGAAAAAGCAGAATGCGGCTCTCTCAGTGCTTTCTGACCTCGCTGGATGGGAGAGATACTCTGGGTGTGAGAACAATTAAGCAAACATTTGGAGGATTCGGGGTGTGGAGGGCAGGTGTGTGTACATTTGAAAGCTGCTGTTTTATAAGAAGTCCTAGGTGACTCAATAAACATGAGAGCCGGGCAGGATAATCCCGTTAGCAGGGCTCTCCTCAGCTCAAACCTCTCCTCTGCCAGAAACAACACATTCTGGGAAAAAGGGTAAATCACACACTGAGGTAATTGTTCTACACCTTCAAAGAATTTACTTATTAATTTCAAAGTGTTTTTGGAAGCAATTCTGTATCTTGCCTTCCGTTTTGTGCATAAATACTTGTTTGTTTCTTTTTTTAAAATGTTGACCTCCAAGTCCCTCTTAATGTAATTATTACATATTATCTTTAAAATACATCAGGCGGAATGTGAATTCTGCCAGTAAAAGAGGGCTGCTTTCCATTGAATGTAACTTTTGTATACAACATCATGCATCTTTGCAACTCTAGGTATCATAGATTCTGAGATTAGGCACTCTGACTAAATAGAGGGAAAAAAAATAGACTACCTCCTCATATCAATGACATTTCTCTGTGATGATTAGAGACACCAAAGAATTTCACTCCCAATTTTTGCTGAGCCAAACACTTAGGTCTTGAGGCCACCACCAGCAATGGAAATATAGTGTGAAAAATTAAGATAAGCTCTGGTCTTACCTGTCATACAGACCATGATACGGATGCCCATTAGCTGTCCTTTGACCTCCTGTATATTTTTATCATCTCAAATCATTTTCAGTCACCTCATTAGAGTGGCAGACCACTTAAAAATATTCCTCATCTTGGATCCACCCATACATCTGATAATATGCAAATTTAAGTGCCTCAAGGAGATTAGAGGAACTATCTCTTATTCGATTCTATCATAAATTTAGTACCTACAACTCATCTTCAAAGAAGTAACTCACTTTTGTTTCTGTCTTTCAAAAACACTTTTGAAGAAAAGTTGCCCTTCTGATAACAAAAAAAGCACTACTGAAGAATCCACTGCAGAAGAAAGGGCGCTCCCTAGGTACTGCATATCAGGACTGTGTTTATATAGTTCAGCAGAAAAGGAACTGGAGCAGATACTGGCTTTTAGGAAGAATTCCGCATGAAAGAGGGGAACTGGTAATGCATTTACTACTCATTTGCTTGCATCAAGAACCGCATTCCATTTCAATCTGCCAACATCCTAATTAAGATGATCTGAATCTTGGGTGATCTATTATTCTAGATCTGAGATAGCCCAATTTACATTAGACAAGATGTTACAGTGTGTGCTTACACTGAGGCGATAAGACCACTGAGCGTGTCTTCCCTCCTGTCTGGCCCAGCACTGGGCAGAGCATTCTGTCAGCACTCAATAAATAATGGCCAGGCCTTTGCCTGTTGTCTTTCTCTCTACCACTTTAGGCACAATTTCATCTTACTATATCATTTCTGGTTCCTTTTGATACATAGAGCTGTGCTCCTTTCTGCATGAGCAAGACTGGAAAGTATCTCAAGTAATTCTCTATGTATGTGTTCTCCCGTGTATATGGGGCTAGCAACACCTAAATGCAATTCCCATTCATTACTTCTATGTCGTTTCTGAAGATCTGAAAGAATATGTTGCCTACATAAGCTTTTGGGCCAGAAAAGGAAAGAATACAAAGACAGTGCTTTGGAAGCATCAGGATCAAATTCCTTTCCAGGATAATAATATCCAGCTGCAATATTACCCAAGAGGCACTATAGAACACAGAGAAAATAGCATACAAAGGTACTCTCCAAATCAGCTTCTTTCTCCCCACTTCGGCTAAGGAAAGCTACCCATAATTAATTTTTTTAAAGATTTTATTTATTTATTTATTTATTTGAGAGAGAGAGAGAGAGAGAGAGCGCACAAGGGGTGGGGGTGGTGGAGGGAGCTGCAGAGGGAGAGGGAGAAGCAGGCTCCCCACTGAGCAGAGAGCCTGATGTGGGCTCATGACCTAAGTCCAAGGCAGACGCTTAACCAACTGAGCCACCTCTAGACACCCCCAAAAAGTTACCCATAATTTATTAACATAATACTAGGTTAATACTAAGTTGTCTGATAAACACACAAAAAAATGTGTTAATATTGGACTTGCCCTCCCTAGACATCTGAATAAAGTCCAGGTAATCTGTGACATAACCAAGTCAGAGGCCACACATATGTCCCTTCTTAGCCATTATCTAAAACTGTCATTTGTAGGGCTGAGCAAACATATTTAAGAAATGTTCTTAAGCTTGCTCTAAAGATGTATATTGTTGAACAGATAACACTGATGACCTTCATAGTCTTATATCCATTTCCAAAGGGATGACAATCAAGATGTCAATCTAAGAACCTCAAAGAAGGCAGATAAATAAGCACAGCCCTGGGGTTCAAAGAACCTCACCCTCTATCTCCTTTCACTAAGGAAATGAAGATGTTTGATGGAACCCAGGGTAGGTCACCCTTTTGGTAGCTGTAAAGTTTTCTGAATTTGCAATAAAATCTTCAAATATTCTTTGTGCTGGAAACTTTTCTTCTTCTTCTTCTATTTTTTTTTTAAGATTTATTTATTTCTTTGACAGAGAGAGAGAACAAGCTTAGGGGTGGGGGTGGGGAGGGAGAGAATCTCCAACAGATTCCCTGCTGAGCATGGAATAGACATGGGGCTCAGTCTGAGGAGGCTGAAAGCACAACCCCAGCCGAAATCAGGAGTCCGATGCTTAACCGACTGAGCCACCCAGGTGCCCCTTGAAACTCATCTGTTTCTTTAAAGAGGACAAAGGAACCACTGTCCGAATACACTGATGCAAAGTTTGAGATGTTGTGTTAGGAACATCCTGGCCTTGATTCTAAGACAGCTATAATGATGGCTGAAGAGGTGGCAAGTAAAGAAACAGAGAATAAGAACATCTTAAAGGAGGCAATGTGCCAGGTTTAAGAATGCTTTCTTGCTTTCAGGATTTTTTGGGTTTGCCTGGAAAGGTAAAAAAAAAAAAAGAATGCAGCCTTTCTTAGGTGTTGGGTGTTCAGTGTTTTGAAATCCCTCCAGCTACACACCATTCAAAAATTTAACATACTGAAAGCCTAGTTTTAGCTGATAAACTTTAACCAATCTATCTTAAAATAAAATACATAATTACAAGCATATTTTCAATTCTTGGAAGTGAGTGCTAAAGCTCTATTTCTAGAACTGGTGAATTCTGTTCTCTATTTCCATGTATAAAAGATCGCACAGTCCTGGGAAAACACTTTTTTAAAAAATGAAATACAACAAATAAGGTATGCTGCCGAGTCCTGGGGGAGAAGTTTCCCAGAGTCTTTGAATTTCCTTCTATCCTCCTTCTTTACAAGATTTCTAAGACCAAGTCCTTTTCTGCAGTCTCTCAAACAAGGTAAAAAAGAAAAATACCCCCTAGATATATTCTTTAGATTTTCTATTATGCTTCTCAAGTTCCCAGTAGCTTCTGAAGTAAACTTAAGATGAATTCTGGAGTTATTATTTTTATTATGTTTTAATTTCAGTTCTCTTTTAGGTCTAAGATGAAATAGATGATCATAACTGCTCTGCTTGGAGATGCATCTCATGGCACAATGTATACGTGACCTATGCAAGGTCACATCATGGAAAGAGAACTGACATGAGAGATAACAAGTCGAATCCAAGCTTTTAGTCTTGGACAACTTCAGGGTAACCTATTTAGGCTTGCTTTATTTCATGCAATATGGCAAGAAAAGTTTCTCTTTAAACAGTAAGTACGTCGTAGATATAAAGTCTGTATAGGGCTCTCCCAGTGGTTTGGACAATGTCAATTATAAATATATGAAGAATTACTGATCATTAAGGGTTATTTTATTTTATTTTATTTTTTGGTCACATTGTGAGCCTTGGTGCTGTGGCAAGCCAGCCTAATTCTCATCCACAATAAGATCCCATGTTCCAGCCACACCACACGTTCACACCTTGAGGTCTCTGCACATGTTTCACACTGACAAAAATCCTTCCCACCCCTCATTTAAAACATCAACTCCCCTGTAAATCTTTCTTTTGATACCCCCAAACAGGGTTCATTATTTCCTCCCCTCTGTACTCAGAGTGCTGCATACCTATCTAATGTAGAGTATCTATCAGATTCTATTATAATTATTGGTTTACTGTCTCCACCACCAAAAATGAAAACTTGTCCATTTACCCTTACCTAGGATTTCCCACGTGCCAGGCACTGTTGTAAGCACTGTAGATACATCAACTCTTTAATCTGTACCGCAGCCCATTTGAGGGGGATATTATCAGGGCCTCCATTTTACAAATAAGGAAGCTGAGACACAGAGAAGTGATGTTGTTCTCCCAAGGACACCCAGCTAGCAAGTGCCCCGAGTGGAACTCAGGCAGTCTGACGTCAGCCAGAGTCTGAGCCTCCCCTGATACTCTCTGTGTTTGCCCCACAGACGAAAGCAGGCAGGTCATGGATATTAAACAGATAGAATAATCATACCGATTTCTCCATAGTTCCCTAGGCTTAAATTAGAAATATATTACCTTTGTCTTAAATGGATTTCACCTTCACCCTTGACTACTGAGGAGTTCATTTGTCCAGAGAAAATTCAGCCCAGACTGGGGAGGGAAAGCTAGTTGAGAGGTAGAAGGCCTAGGGTTTTGCTGGCTCTGCCAGGTCAGAGTCAGACTCTCTGTACCTCCCTCAGCTTCCACAGCTGCCAAAACCTATAGAAGCCTCTTCAGGAGCTGTTTGTGGGGATACAACCCTGCACACATGTGACACAGAATGCTTGACACAGAGAGAGTATTCACGAAGAACACTTAGGTTAGTCTCTGTAAACTGATGGGACTCTGAGTAGGAAGACACTGGGACTTTGGGATGATTCAAACAGAGAGGTTTTTGTCATTGTTTCTTTAGAAGTGAGGCACCCAAATCATTAAAAACCAGATGTATTTATCCTTCCTCCTGACCTAATTTAAATTTATATCTCAAGACCCCAACAGGTGATTGTCACCCATTTTACCATTTAAATCACTTCTTAATTCTTGTATTTTATATATATTCTGTATTTTTCTGATTAAAATTTTTACTCATGGTAGAGATTTGGAAAATTCAGAGGTATCTAAAAATATCTAATTGCATATTAGAGGACTTTACAATGTTTTAAAATTCTCTTCTAAAATACTATTTTAGATGGCTGTATAACCTTTCATTAGGATAAGATGAAGCATGATTTAATTACACTGTCCCTGTTTTAAACATTTGGTTGATATCAATTGTTTGCTGTTATAAGACTTTCTTTCACGCTCTGTGGGGATCCCAGTTGTTGAGAATCCTGTAGCTCCTGCAGGAAAAGGGCCTCTTAGAGCCTATACAACAGTGCTTCTCTGGGAGCTTGTGGAATGTAGATTCTGGGGCCCCAGCAAGGAGGTTCTCACCTCTCAAAGCTGGGCTAGAGCAGGTGCTCCTCTCTTTGAGAAATGCTAACACTGCCTCTCCTTGGATAATACTTTCCCTTCATCCGGTTACTTCTTTACTCCCTTCTCAATATACACCCCCCCAAAATGAGCCAATTTCAAACTCAAATTGGTTCTGGTGAAGACAGCTACTCATTTTTACCCCCAGTCTTTTATTAATTTAGGTGACTGCCCCATCTCTACAGTTCCTCTTTGGCACCTCCTCAGTCTTTAACCTGACTCCACCCACCCATGGTCCACACCATGGCCAGGAACAGATTTTTATGCAGCTAATCAATGATGTCATTTCCCTCCTCACTACAAAATGCTACCTTTGTGACCATAGGCCACCCAGCTTCCTTCAGACCCTCCTCTTTCTCTATCTCTCCAACTGCACAGGCCTGCTCACGGAATGCCTCCTCAGAGAAGCCCTCCTTGACGTCCTGATCTAAATCACTTCTCCCAGCGCAAGCTCTGGCTGCTCCCTTTCCTTTCACAGCACATCACCATTTATAAAGATCCATGAAGCAGGTCCTGAGACTTAATCGTTCATCACCAGCATAACTGGCCCTGAGCTGGACCAGTGAGAGGCAGTCCTCTAGGTGGCGATCCACACAGGCTCTGGGGCCAAAGGGCTAAATTCAAATGTGAGTTCTGCTACTTGGGACCTGTGTGACCTTTGGCAAGTTACTTAACTTCTCTGTGCCTCCTTTTTCTCCACTGAGGATAACATGGGACTACCAGAGAGGTTTGTTGTGAGAATTAAACGAAAGAATCCACAGAAGTGCTGAGAATCACAACTGGCACGTAGAATGCATCCAATACAGGACAGCTTTTTGAAAGGAAACCATCAGTATGCTTTGATAAATAAATAGAACACAACAGACTTTCAAGTTGCATCTTTTCTCATCATCACTGCCCTGCAACCCCGGCCAAAGCATTCTTAGCCCCACCAACTTCTCCCTGCAGCCTGCTCCTAGAGAGGGCTCTACTTCTGCCCTGAGAAATCTGCTGAATACATTCTCCCTTCCATATTATTAGTTCCAGCTTTGATCCTTTCGTCACGTCACTTTCTAGAATGTGTGCTCATGTGCCAAGCCCCTGCTCTTCCTTCCTCGGAATATTTCCTGAAATGTGACCTCCTCTGAGGAGCCTTCTTTAAGTGGAACTGAGCTCATCGTTCCATTCTCTGTTTCCAACAAATAAGTTAAAGGTTGTTGTTCAAGGTTCCAAAGCTATAAATCTTCCGAGCTTTTCCCTGGCTGCGTGGTCTCACCATTGCAGGATGGGTGGGGTTTCTCCTGAAGAATGTGAGTCTGAGAAGGTAAAGGTCTGTATACATTTAGCACAATGCCACTCCACATGGATGCTGAATAAATGTGACTTGATGATGGTTTAATTACTTTGTCCATGCCAGGAATAGAAACCCTGAACTCTTAAATCTGTTTCCCCCCACGTTGCAATATGTTTCAACACTGAGTCTATTATGAGACTGGTTTTCGGCATGCACTTTCACAAAAAGGATAAATACAAAAGAAAGAGAGATTACATGAAAATATCAAATTAATAAAATTATTTTCCACATCCTGAGTCCAAAGATACCTTTAGAACAGCAGTGCATTGTATTAAAAGGTACCTTGTTTAAAGTTTAATTGCATATGCTTTATGGGTTATTTTGTAAATCTAAAATAGATAACCAAAACATGTCAATACTCATTTTTAAAGTACTTGTTGTATTCGGTGCATGCACCATTATGGAGAACTTACACTCAGAGCAAAAAGATTTGTAGCAAAGCATATGACCTTCTTCCCACTACAATGACCATCCCCTAATTAGGCAATGCATCTGATAGTCATTAACAGGAATGAGATAATGAATCACTTTCTCTCTTCTTTGTTAATTTGCTGTAACCAAGCGGCTAATGGATGTCAGAGCTGAGTGATTGCACTGATTATAGTGATTTATAGTTGCAACAAAACAATTTAAAACCATTCTGATTATTCATGTTAAAGATGCTTTATGTTTTGTTTACTAAATGTTTTATGTCCCCCTTTCTCCTGCCCCTAAAGTATTGTCCCCCTCCTACTCTGCCACTTTTGACAAAAACACCTCTTCCTGGAAAACTTGGAAGTTGTAGGCTTTTTTTTAAATTGTTTTAAACTAAGCCATTTCATTTTGTTTATCTTTTGTCTCTGTATATCTACATATCCAAGTAGATATAGAGATAGATAGATAGATGGATGGATATAGAAATAGATAGACAAAGTTTACCCAGTAGAAACAAAAAGCCTTCGGGGTGGAGAGAAAACTTCAGTGGTGCCTAGTTCAAAAGAAGGCAGAAATGAGAGGAAATCAGGCAAACTTCAAGCCACTTACCTTGGGGCTTCCAGTCCCTTCCTCTCCCTCCACAGACACATCAGTAGCCAGAATCTCAGCTTTGATGGTATCCAGAGCCCTGAGAATCCAGCTGTGTTGTCGTTTGATTTGCCTCTGCAGCTCCTTCCACTGGCTTGCAATCATCCGCAGCATGTCCTTCAGCCCTTCTCCAAAAGGTGGGGAAAGCACAAGTTACAGGCTTGACTGCATTTTTTACCCAGGATTGTCTTTTAGCCAGTAATTTAGATGAATATTTCAAACAGTAAGCCTAATTTTAAACAACCATTATCATCACCTGCCATATAAGCATTTGTCCCCCAGGAGAGGGGCTGAGGGATTTTGCCTTCACATAAGGCATAAGGACACAAAAACGGGATCACCACAGAGATGCTTGGGTGGGAATCGACTTAGCTTCTGTGTATTGACTTAAAGAAATGCACGTTGAACAAAAATGACCAAGTATAAAAATTACTGACACCAAAGCTTCACATTCCAAAGAAAAGGCCCTGTGTGTATCCGTGTGGAGACTTCATAGTGATCAGAAAGATGCACAGAAATAGAAGTGAATTCGATGAGGAATATGGTAAATGGGCCAGAATTAAGACAGCAGTCCTTTCCCTTAGCATGTCCGATTAATGCTGCTCTTTCCTTATTTAGCTGTGGTAAGCTCAAAGCAAGAGCCAGATTATAATTCACTCTGTCTCATGGTCTTTTACTACCAGGATAAGTATAACCAAATGACAAAACTATTTTTTATTTATAATCTGTTCTTCATAAATACATTAATACTGGGCAAGAGTTGGATTAAGGCCAAAACTCTGCTAATGCAATGACCAGCAAAAAAACATGCAAAATGTTCACATGTGCGAAATGGCAGGGAAATAATCGGATGTATCTCGTCCGCCTGCCTTATATCGGTAATGATATCTATAAGTACCCTAATGCATATGCATTATAACTATTTGCACAATTCTCATTCATTATCTTAATGTTATTTCCAGGGCACCTACACCAAAAAAGCATGTCAATGTGAAGTTTTCAGGAATGTGATTTCAATTGAAACTCGGGCGAACAGCAAGCCCAAAATAAAATGAACAGACCATTTGGAGGCAGTATTTCATCGTATAAGTATCACAGCATTGTATGCAGTATATGAAACATTTATAAATCTTGAAGGTCAATCTGATAATGTAAATATTAATAATACATAAGGAAGTGAATATATGCAGTAATTTACAGCAATGCTTCTTCATTCTTAATAGTCTGGAGACATAAAGGCTTGCAATATTTCAGGAGGATTTACCTGCTTTGTGAGATGCAATAAGCTCGAGAAGTTGGTGTCCTTCCTCCTCCACAGCTTCCTTGAGAGCACAGTGACTGTCTACATTCAACTTAAAACTCTGCAAGGAAAAATATGAGCATCAAACCCTGGCAAGGCAGTTAAACATAAAACATCCATACAAAATTACTTGCTACTTTTTATCAAGAACCACACAGCCCAATTTACCCAATAGACAAACTAATTTGCAATACTAAAAGTTATTGATATTTGGGATCTGGGCTCAAAATGTTTCCGTTAGATTAGCAGAGTGCATCTGTTTGGAAACAGCTGACAAATCTAGAAATTCATTAGGTTTTTATGAAAAGTCACATCCTGTAGGCTATATCAGGAGTAGCAGTGTTCTATAAAGTAGACTGAATTTCTACCAGCACATATGAGCTCTTTTCTTCACTTTTTAAAAATGTTAGTGATAGGGGCGCCTGGGTGGCTCAGTGGGTTAAAGCCTCTGCCTTCGGCTCAGGTCATGATCCCAGGGTCCTGGGATCGAGCCCCGCATCAGGCTCTCTGCTCAGCAGGGAGCCTGCTTCCTCCTCTCTCTCTCTGCCTGCCTCTGCCTATTTGTGATCTCTCTCTGTCAAATAAATAAATAAAATATTTTTTAAAAATGTTAGTGATAGCACTATTTATGAAACCATAAAAAAATTGGCAGCATAAAATATATTAGCCTTATGTGTATATATCTAAATCCATTAATAGAGTAAGTGTTGGGACTCGGCTATTTCTCAGATATCACACAAACCAGAGAACATCAAGATGGATCGAGTACTGTACTGAGGAGTCAAATGCTTCCCAAATCTTTGATTTTTAAAAGCTTATTTCTTACAGTGTGACTCTGCTTGAAAAATGAATAAGTCAGGCACATCAGGGGCATTTTTCACTCACGACCATCATCCAAAATCCAACAAGAGCTGGTATGGCTGAATCCCAACTCGGGGCCATTGCTTTCAGGAAGCCTTCCCTGTTGCATTACGTAGAGTTACAGACTCCCTTCTCCCTGCTCTTACATGTGTTTCTACTACAGAATTTATCACCTGTATCCTGCTCTATTTCTATACTCTGCTACCAAATTATAAGCCATTATAAAGAAATACAAGTTTCACATTCATCTCCAACTCAGGTCACACAGAAGATGTTCAACAGATTTGCAGAAATCATGGATATCTGTCAAACTGGATCAACAGCACTCTCTGAAGGGGAAGGCTTCCAGTTAGGTATTTCAAGAAACATGGGTGGTTTTCCATAGAGTTCCCACCTCTGGAATGTTAGAAGGCATTCCAACCATAGCAGGTCCAGTGGAGAGGAATCCTAATAACCAATCTGTTGAGTCAGTAGTCTTCAGGGTGAAAATCAATTCCTTGAGTTGACTAATTAGGACATGAATTTGAAATACTACGTGCCAAATGTTGGCTTCTCCATGACAGAGCTCCAAAATATACAATGTATTTCGCTGTCACTGATACTCCTTGAACAATAGCTGTACGCAGAGCCCTAAGCTTAGTGTTAAGAATATTTAACACAAGCTCGGGGCACCTGGGTGGCTCAGTGGGTTAAAGCCTCTGCCTTCGGCTCAGGTCATGATCCCAGGGTCCTGGAATCGAGCCCCACATCGGGCTCTCTGCTCAGCGGGGAGCCTTCTTCCTCCTCTCTCTCTCTGCCTGCCTCTGCCTACTTGTGATCTCTCTCTGTCAAATAAATAAATAAAATCTTTAAAAATTAAAAAAAAAGAATATTTAACACAAGCTCATGATGATACAGACCCAGTTAGAATGTAATTTGTATGAAAGAGGTTAAACCACCAAAAACTGTGAAGTTAGGTATCATTCATTCATTCGTTTAGGAAGCATGTATCATGCCTGTTCCGTACACTGGACTGATAGTTTAAGGGGTTTAAAACATGGCCTCTGGCATCAAAGGGCAACTAAACATGTCCCTAGGAGAACAAAGTGCAGCCCAAGTCATCGCGGATGTTCAGGAGTGACTCTGGGCTCTCTTTTTCTTAGTAGCAAAAAGGGATCTTCTTTTTAAAGCTGAGAGGAAGAAGCAGATTAAAAGAAACTGTATATGAAGGAGATGGGGACAGACAGATCAGAGTATGAAGTATAAAGATAATAATTTTGACTAAAAAAAAATGTTTGACTCCAAAATGGTGAACCATTTCATCTGACTAGAGGCATAAAAAACAGGGAAGTTTTAGCCAAATACAACAGAAAGAAAACAATGGTAAGTTTCCTCACAGGCTGTTCATTCTTTCTCGTATTGTCATTTTTCGGCTATAGGTATATGGTTGAATAAAAGTATGGCAAAGTATGGGAAGCCTAATGCTTCTGGTCAACACAAACACTATGAGCTCCATGAAAAATTAAATATTACTTTATAGCCAAAATATGGCTGCATATACTTTTTGCCACTGCAGTAGATATCCTCAACTCTGAAGCAAGGCCATGGGCAATAAGGTTCATGTATGTTTCAGGGAGAAGGGACAAGGAAAAGAAAAACACTTGAGATCAATGTGAGCGTGCCACAATTTAGGAAGAAACCTGTTCTAGAGATTTCCTTATAACTGTAAATTTAGCCTAGTGCTCTCTCTGATTCTCTGTTTACTTACAACAGACTTGTGCTGAATGGTTAGTAATCATGAGCTTCTGAAGAGGTGCATCAGGCCTATGTCTCAGAGCAAAAGAGAACCTAAGGACCTGTGAGTAGGTTGGATAATTTGACATAATTGAAGCCAAGAGTATAGAATAGATGCAGCTGGGTCTGGTTCTGCCTCAAGATGATGTGGAAGCATTTGATTAGGAAAGTGGAAGAGATGAGGTATTCATTATTAGGAAAAAGATAAGCTGATAAGCTTGATGCTGTAGAGAAGACCCATTTAATATATCTATTACCCAAATGGTACAATATTGCTTGATTTTCAGGTGCACCCATTAACCATTAATAATATCAACTAAGGAAGTCATAAAGGGCCGCCGAGAAGGCAGCCATGCAGGCACATTAACAAAATTGTCAATGAAATTTCTGGCCACTAAAGGATTCTGTAATAAGCACTCCCCATTCTGTCCCCACCTCTTCCTGAGCGAAGGAAGCTTAGATGAAAGGATTTGCTTTTCCTCCTCTTTCTTTTTCTTTTTCCTTGAACCTGATACTTGAACACATTTCCATTCTTGTGCTCCTAACACATTCCCTCAGCAATGCCTGTTACCCCTCTGCAACATCCACAGCATTCCCTGAAAATGCAGGGCATTCTCTGAAGATTTAATTTATGGCAACTACATTACCGTAGGTGGGTACCATGTTTCTGTGTCAATGATTATGTGACATTCCTTAAATATGAGTAATCTGGGTTCTAGGAAACTCCAGATCTTTTTTAGTGTCTTTAAAGCAGCATATAATTGAACACCTAGAAGAGAACAACTAAGGAAATGGAAAATACAGTGACTGAGACAAAGGACTGGATTATCAAAGAGATGATACATCAGAGGCTGACGAATGGGTATTTCCACACCTGCAACCTCTAGCTCCACCACCTTAGATAGATCTGGGTGCACTACTCCATAGCAGGATCAAAATTTACACCGATTCTACTTCGACTATGATCAGACTTTACAAAACAGATAAAATACTACCTCTAATCCTATTCTATTCAAATTTCTGAAAAGCCCCGTTTAAGGGGAGTACAGCAGTCATGTGGATTGAAATGAAATCAAGGAAATGTACACCTTGGTGGACAAAACTGTGACACGAGTGAAGAATGACTGCTCATGAGAACTCATAAGATTTGGATCTCCTGGCACAGGAAATAGTGGGAAAGACCATACTCACATTCAGAGGCTTAAAGAGCGAAAGTGGCTCAGCCTTAGCAGCATTGTCTCATGAACACAGACTTTCAATCGTCCAGTGAAATACTGTTAATGTCTGCCAGGTCCATTGACGTCCATGAGTATTGAGATGTTGGTGAGCAATCAGAGAGGCCGAAAAAAGAGTATGGAGTCTTTCCTGACCAATTTCAGTTTTTTTAAGTGCATGAATTAGTAGATATTTACTGGGCAGTCTTTGCCAGGCTTAGAGATACAAAAGATAACAATACACAATATACAATCTGGGCACAAGCAGCATATAGTCTTTTGGGTGAAAGAGATTAAAAAAAAAAAAAAGCCAGTAGCCTTATAGGACTCAGCATAGCATAAATGTGGAATCAGGGTTTGGTGTCTAAGAGAGAATGGAAGGACCTTAAGCAAAATGAATAGAAATATGCCCTACCCAATGTGATTTTTTTTTTTTTAATTAAAGTATCACGCTGGCCAAGTAAAACCAAGAGTGTGGGCTGTATTCTGTATGAGTGTGGCAGGTGCTGGATAGGTGCTGTGGGATCCCAAGCAGAGCTCCAGGTTCTGCAGAGCCTTGCAGGGAGCTAGTGGAGAAACAACTAATTTGTATGCCGGCCTGGAGACAGCATTTATTGTAGCAGGAAGTAGGAAGCTGAAGGCAGGTAGGTGTGGCTGGGACAGGGTATTAGCAGGAGGCGCGGAAGCTGTGATATGTGGTTGTTAACTCCAAGGGCCATGAAAGAGTCAGGGAAGAGGATGTCAGAACACTGGAAACGGATGGGCACAGTTCTCTGTTCTAGAAAGCTCTCTCTGTTTGTTGTGCAGAGTTGATTTTAAAAGGGCAGACTGGAGACAAGCAGGCCATTAAGGAGGCTGCTGTCGTAATACAGGCCAGATGTTTCTGCATGCTCACAATTTTTTTAATTAAAAAAAGGTATGCTTTTCTTCTAAATGAATGAAAGAAGAAAAAAATGGAGAAAATCTTCTGTCTTTTTTAAGTTTTTCTCAGTGTGTGAGAGCAGCGTGTGCCAGAATTTAGTTCCTTGGCTGTTCTGATGATAAATACCAGAGGTTATTAGTCAGGAGTCTCCCAATGTGAAAGACATATTGAACTGATGAACTTTTACTCCCACTGTCATTTTAAAGAGATGGTATATATGCTGATGAAAAAGGCACTTGATGACACTTTTTCTTCACACAAAAGATTTTTACTACCCTAAGAAAATGAAAACTTGCTTTTTTTTTTTTTTTTTTTTAACAAGGGCAGGAGGAAGAATGTGTGTTCAATCAGAAAAGCAGAGGCTTAAAAAGTCACCTTCTACCTGCCTTGGGCCATCTCCACCCGAGGTCCCCTCTGAGCCATGCCTACACCATCCTGTGTTCCCACAGGGGCTCTTGGTGAGGAAGAAAGCCCCGATCCCCTGGGTCACAGCTGGAAGCTCCTCTTTTCCTCTCCCCAATGCCAATAACAGAGGATGATCACATGGTCCTCAAAATACAAAATATACCTCGTAAATGCCGTATGTGTCAAGAATTGAAAGATTTTTATGTATAAAACAGTTCTTTGTTTAAGAACCTCCTAAAAACTGGACAAGTTATTACACAGCCATTCAAGTTAAGATTGTGAAGTCACATGAAAAATACACAGAATGTATTACAAGCTCAAAAAAATGAAGATTCAGAATGGTGTCTGTGACAGCAGTAGAGCTATACAAATGAATAGTCCCAGTGCATGGAAACGGAAGTCCGCGGGGAAACACAACGAAATGTTAACATCATTTGTGCAGGGTAGGACCTGGAGTTAATGTAGCCTGGTCTCACGGAAGGGGTTCTCTGTGCTTCGGCTTTCTACAACAGAAGATGAAAATAATACTGACTTCTAGGTTATTGCGAGAATTAGAGATAATGATTGTAAAGCACTGAAGCAGCACCCGGAAATAAGTGGGACCAAAGAAAAATCATTACGACTTTTAAATTCATTTTCTCTCTTTTCCAAATGTGGTCTGTGGGAAATGGTACTTTACAGTGACTTCAGGCGACAAGGAGCACTTCCCGTTGAGGCACTCTGAAACCTGCAGGTGCACAGACCACATCGTCTTTCTCCAGTGTCTCGGCCCAGCACAGGTCTTCCCACAGGGGTAGCCCAAACATCGATGCTGCCATCTGAGATGGGGCTGAGGCTGCCCCAATAGGAGAGGCCAGTGATTTGGGGCTTCCTCCTGCCTCGAGTATGTGCTCTTGGGCAAAGCATCTAACCCTTCTGGGCTTCTGTTTCCTTATCTACAGTCCAGGCATTTGGATTCAATATTTTCCAGTCCTTGGACGCACTGATTTTATCTTTCAGCCAGACAGCTCAGGATAGGTGGCTTGGGAGGCTTTTTATTTATTCTAAACTAGAAAATTTTCAAAGGGGAAGAATCCCAAAGGCCATCTAACCATTCATCTACCCCAGGGCAGCTCCGTCCCTCAACCATCCTGGGCAGATGTGTTCATTCTATTTTTAACTATCTCCAGGGAATTTTCTTCTAACTTCTCATCCCAAGTCCACAACATTTCTTCTCAGGAATTTAAGAGCTCTGTGCAAAGCAGCATGAGCCTTCCTCTGCTTCAGATTTTTTTTGCCAAGTCATCTCTGCAGTGTGGGAGTTGGAAATCAGAAACATTGTGAGAATATGCCAACAAAATCCACACGTCCAATCAATCATCAAGCCCTGCCAATTAATTTCCCCAACCTCAACTCTTCCATATTGATTAACACTGCCTTTAAGTCAGGCCCTCATCATCATCTCTTGCCAGGTTGACTTCAAGAGCCTTTGGTCATGGCCCCTCAAAACCACATTTATTCCTTATTTGTGGCCTGCCTGTGAAGGCGCAGGCATTGTCCTAAGTACACGGGATGTGGCTATGAACAAGGTAAATAGCCCCCGACCTCACAGAGCTCACCGTCTAATGGGGGATGGAGGGTGTGCATCTTACTTGCAGTCAATTGTGTCAAGGAGGCCATGACAGCATGTGGGTGCTGGTGACAGCATGGTCTCTGGAGCTGGGCGGCCTGGGTTCAAATCTCAACTCCTCCATCACCCACCCACTGTGTCACTGTGGGGAACCTCTGATTACTCAGTTTGTTCAACTGTAAAAAGGGAGAAATGTTAGTGCCTACTTCAGGAGATTGCTGTGATTACTTCAGGAGATCACCAGTAGAACACAGTCTGGCCTATCATAATAGTTCAAGAAAAACCATTTCATTACACAGAATGGCCTGCCTCCAAAACAACTCCGAAAAAGATGCTCCTTCATTGTAGGATAAGGTCCAGCCTCTGGCATGACCTACAGAACCCTCTCAAATCCCAACCAAGTCTGCTTCTCAGGCCCCGTGTCTGCTTGAAATGCGCCTGAAATGCTTCAAGTTTCCAGCTTACACCAGCCATCTCACACCTCTGAGATTCTGCTCTTGCTGGTACCTCTGGTAAGGACTGGAATGGACAGTCCTCCCCTTCCCCTGGCTAAGACCTGCTTGTTCTTTAAGGTTCATCTTAGGGGTCAATCTCTCTAGCAAGTTTTCCCTGATTTTCTTCTATCCTCCCAGTTTACACATTCTCCTAAGTATCCCCAGGACATGTGCAGAACTCGAACCACTACTTGCTACCATGTTGGATAACTAACTGGTGATGTATGTTCTTCCCGGCCATGAGTTCCTGGAGTTTCTTCTCACTCATTTTTGAATCCACAGTGCCTCAAACAGTGCCTGGCACACAGAATATGCCTAACAAATGTGCAGGGAATAAATAAAGATTCATACCACAAACCTTCCATGGAGCCTTCAAACTGCACATGGCACTTTGGGAGTTGGTGCAGTCACTCTTCGCTTGGAAGTGCTTGATAAATGTCCCTAAATTTTACTCAGTGAACACCATGTAAATGAGCTGTCATGTTCCTTCGCTTACAAAATTACTTGCCAATTACACTTAGATGATCCCAGTGTAATTGCCATGTAAACTGTATCCTGGCTGAGATAGCCCAAATCATCAATTTGACTTTGCCCTCTCATATGGTATTTACCACATAATTAAATAAATGGTCAGCCACCACCACAATTGTATATCTCCCCAGTGAAATGAAGTGGCTACATTTGTCACTGATTTATCAGTTATGACAATATACAACACACCTCCAGGTATAATATCAGAAGCTTAAAAAATTTAAAAGCACTATAAAACTCTTGAAAAAGAAGTTACAAGTTTATGATCAAAAAGAGAAGCATTATAAAAACTTTGTTTACTTTAAAAGAAGAAGAAGGAGGAAGGAGGAGGAGGAGATGAAGAAGAACGAGGAGGCACTAAGATATAAAGACAAAAAGTCCTCATTCCTGCTAAGGAGACATTCTTCTTGAAACCTCAGACAATAAAAACATCTCCAAGCATTTGAAGGGAAGTTCAGCTCTTCAAACAAATCACAATTTCTTTCAAATAAACAGTTGCATTTTGCTGTGTGTGGAAGGCCAAATGTATTTTACTAAGGTTGACATTTTTTCCTGATCAACTTGCTAATACCTCGTGCAAGAATTAGATACGTGGGAGAGATCCTAAATGTTGACAGTGCCTCTTAGTGACCACATTTTCATTTGCTTTTCTGGATGCCACCTCCACACCTGGCACAGGTATTCACATTGACTTCCCAGCATGGCCACATTAGACCAAATGGATTCACAAACAGAGGTTCTGTCTAAAGGGACTGTTTGACTTCCAGAACACACTGCTCTGAGGCTCTGACTGAAAAAGAGGTCAGTGCTGGCCCAAATATCACTCTGCCCCCCGTGGTGGAATAATTGATGTGCAGCAGCCCCTACAGATGTGGAGTCACTGAGGTGATGGATGGATAGAAGTATATTATTCACATGTACATCTGCTAATATACAGGTCCCAGTGCAAACACCAAGACTTAAGAATATTATGTGGATTTAGGACAATCCCTGAAGGACTCCACTTCCATTAAAAATTTGTTTGGCAGCCTGGGGCAGATCTATCCCAACTCCCACATGCTTCATGCATTTGAGAGGGGGAACCAAACTGCTTTAAAAATAAATTTAATAAATCTTGTAATGTCAAATCATTAACATCCTGTCTAGTCATATCGTCTTCGTATTTTGAAAGAGCAACATTAACCTGTGGAATTTTTTTAAAGCTTTCTAATATCTGAGTTAACATTTTTATTCTCCTTGGGTTTTCTACCAAAGGGAATGAATTACATCCTGAAAACAGGAGAGAACATTCCAATTTTTTCCTTCTATAGGCATCTCTCTTGTCACAAATATACCAGACAACTCAGAAAGCTCTGTGACCAGAGTCCATTTTGGTTTGGAAATAGTAGAGGAAATAATTGAACTCGCAGACATTCCCAGTTATTGTTCGCTGATTTACAATACTAGTTACAATTTGCTGCTTGTAATGGCTGTAACACTGCTCTTACAAATGTTCATTCATTCATCTAGCAGATATTTTTAGTACCCATTATGCACATGCAAGGCTGGGTGTCAGAGGAGACAGCAAAGAGACACACAAGCTATCCCCTCAAGCAGGTGACAGTCTGGGTGGATGGGGAGAAACCCAACCTCTCTAGGGACACCTGAGCTTCTCACACCATATCTACTTCTCAGGTCTCCAAGGAAAATACTCATGATTCCTTCCAAATGAACAAAGTATCCTCACCTATGTGTTTGTTTGCTCTTCACAACCATCTTCAGCAACTGTAACAGCTATTTTCTGTGTCAGATCTGTTTCAAGCCTGAAACTCTTACCTTAATATTACTTACATTGAGTGCACCGCTTCAAGATTCCAAAATCCTATGTGACCCAGTAGATAAGGAGGATCTGCACATGGGTGTACAGTGGAAGAGCGGCGGGAGGGGACGGCACCCTGGCTCAGGTGAGCTAGGCCACGCACTGGCTTCTCTCCATATACGCTCCTATATGGACATGCAGCCTGGGCTGGAAGCCTTATGGTACAAAGCCAGTCTGCAAACCTTCTCTTCAGCACTTAGCCTATTACTGCCCTAAGTAGGAAGTGCTTAATAAATGCAGTGTTTCCCTGGCATCCTAATGTAAAACAAAAACATTCTGTCCTAAAAAGAGCAATTAGCAAAATAATAAATTGGTAAAATGTTTAGCCACCAACAATTTTCAAAACGATGAGAACTGCTGGGTATCACGGGATCAAGTCCTAACACTGAGTCAAGCCAAAATGTATTCCCAGGGACTTTGAACAATTCAGGAATCCTTTTAAGCTGAAAACGGAAGACAATACTCTGTGTCTCCTAGATGGACAGAATTAGATCTATGAGCCAAGGAACGGGGTCCAGGACTTCTACATGGCCAAAATGAGCCTCCCGTCCCCACACATCAACATCAAAATGCCTGCACGCTTAGGAATGCCTGGCGGACCTTTCCATTCCCAAGCCACCAAAGGAAGTAACTCAAGGCTGGGAGGTGAGTATTTTAAAGACCCCAAAGAGAAGTAATGCTGCTTCCCTACTAAACTCTCAGCTCTTCACCTTAAGCTGATGGGAAGCAAGGGGAACAAGCAAATAGAACTTCAAAGGTCCTAAGAGGCCACCAGCTCTGCTAGGCAAGGCGAAGGGAAGTGGCGGTCAAACTCACACAGCTCAGGTTTTTGAAGTCTAACCGACGGTCTCCCATTAGCTGAGCAATACAGTCGCTGCTGTACGGTGGCAGCTGCTGGTCTTGTGAAGCTCAGGCTTCTTGGGCCAGTGCTACCCATCATCTCAGCAGAGAAAGGTAGCCAGGGACAGATGGGCACCAGGAAGTGCCCAACATCTGTTAACTTGAAGCAATGAAAAATGGAGCAGAGGTGGAGATAGGAAGGCAAAGCAAAAGAAAACCTGCTTTTTTGGGAAAATTTCCTGTATGGCTAAAAACTGTGAGAAGTATATTGTTGTTGTTGTTTTTAATGAAACAAATGAGAGCTATTTAATAAAAATACAATATAATACAAAGTTCTAAATGTAGACAATAAATGCATGAAAGTATCTGTATGGAGATTTTGTTAGCCAGGAACATTACCAGTTTAATCCAGTCTGTCTTTATAAGTACTTAGGGTAATGACACAGTAAGGACAATTTTTCAAATCCTCCAGGGTTGCCAAGGGTTATAAGAAAGGGTACCAAGATTATAAGCACTGCCTGCAGGATTTGGGTGCTTCTCTGCCACCTTGTGGTAGCCCCCTCAAATTGCAGGTACTGATCCTAAAAAGAACAGCGAAGGTGGGCTTTAAAAGCTACCCCATATACACATACTCAACCTCCGTACGCACATAAACATGGAGCCTATACGCTTTTCCAGACCTGTAGCAAAAGCCGTCCCTAGACTACAACAGACTTTCATTACATGGTGTCTCTGAGCTGCTGCAAACAACAGACACTAATGGGACAAGGAAGAGACTTTTAACTAATGTTAAAAAAACAAAACAACAACAAAAAAGAACCCTGAATGCTCAATGCTGTATTCTTTGCAAAAGCATAAATAAGGATGCGGCTTAAATGGCCATCATCATGGGAACGATTACATAAATTGTAATTTTGTGGCTCATCCACACAATAAAATATTAAGGAGCTGCTAAAAGTAAAATGGGTAGTAGATCTTCATGTACTGACAGAAGGATGTCTGAGATATCTTTAGATACAAAAAGCAAGTCATTGAACAGTATGTATAATATGAATTTTAAAAATTCTTAAAATGTATGCATTTTTACACCAACAGGTCCAAAAGTATACAGAACAAACTGTTGATGAAAGTTATCCAAGGGAGGGTAAGAATTTTCACTTTTATTTTTATGCTCTTTTTTACGGTTTGAATTTTTTTTTCTAGTGAATATAATGTTTTCCTTTAACTAGTTCCATAATATCAGCAGCTGAATGAAAGATGAAGTTTCCTTCACCTTCAGTACATGCCCCCCAAGCCAGGTCACTGAGTTTTTGTAACATCTGTCCCTTCTGTCCCATGTAAATACTCCTTGTAATGTTCACATTCCCTGGCTCCACACACCCCCAGATGGCCCTAGAGCTTCAGTTCTACTCTACACAGAGAAGCTGTCTGCCAATTTTCACATTCTTCAATACATTCAAGTCTTGGTCAGATTTCCATCAGCTGTGGAGTGGCAGGCCTTGCTGTGCTACTGTCAAGGACATTAGTAGCCTTGGGGAGAGTAGGAAAGATGAAACAGACATTGGCAATGAGGTTTGTGACCATTCAAGAGAGAACATCAAATGGAGAACTCTGATCCATCCCTCTCTTGCTAATCTACCCGCTCTCCTCTGTTCTTACCTACCTTCCACCTAACCCCGACCCACATCCTCTCCAGTCCGCCCATGGTTAGGCATCATTTCATCCTTGCATTCAACAATAGCCTCCCTCATCTTAGGCTTGTTCCACCCATGCCAAGTTAAGCAAGCTCCCAGAACACACTGGTCCTTCCAGGACTGGAATCCAAACATGCTTTTGACACACGTAGAGACCTGTTGGCTGCTTATCAGCCTGGCCTTGATGTCTGTTGAACCCTGTATTCCTCAAACTGTTGAGATATCCATGTTCTTTGGGGACAGAACCACCCAAATAGTGTCCTTTTAACATACTTTCTATTCACATCACAGACCAGGGACTCATTTCCTTATTACATATAAAACTCCCATAAATCTTGAAGCAAAAAATCCAAAGACCCAACAGAAAAAATAGGCTAAGAATATGAGCAGAGGATTCTCAGAAAAGAAATACAAATGACTCCTAAAAATATGAAGAGGTACTCGACTCCATTTAAAATACAAGAAATACAAACTAAACTACAGTGAGATGTTATTTGTAACTATCAAAGGGTCATAGATCACCAGTGTGATAACATATTTCATAGCAAGGATGGGCCAATGGAGGCATTCTCATGCCCTGCTGATTATAAACGGTACAATCACTATCAAGGACAATTTGGCAACACATAAAAATTGTAAATGTGTATACCTTTGACCCAGAAATTTCACATATAAGGTATTTACCCTAAGGATAGACTTAAATGATGCACTATGATGAATATTCAAGGATATTCACCGAGGCACTGTTCATAATTTTAAAAAAGACTGCAAACAATATGTTTTCATCAATAAAGAACCAGTCAAGTGAATTATGGCATATTCATAAATGGAACACTGTACCGCCATTGAAAAGGATAAAGTCAGTTCTACATTTGCTGATTTTGAATTATTGGTAACATAAGTCACGGGAACAAAGTTAAGTACACATATGCATTTGTTTTCAAATACCTTGAACAACTCTGAAAGAATATAAAGAACCAAGGAACACTGGTTGCTTCAGAGGAAGAGAATCGGTAACTGGGGTAGGAGGTAACAGAGGTAGGAGGCTTACTTTTGACTTTCTACCTTTTTGCTCCCTTCCTTTATTTACCTTTAGAATTTTGTGTAACATCCATATATTCATGAGTCCAAAAAAAAAAAAAACCCACATCTTAAAAACCAGATAATGTTGTCTGTACCAGCATATCTTTCAAAATGTTATACTCAAACCCATTCTCCATTATGCGAATAGTTATTCCTTCTCTAAGCCATGGACCTCATCCAGTTAATCAATGTCAAACTGACCCTACCACCATGGAATTTACAGTGGATTCATGTCAGTCTCCTGTTTTAAAGTAAAATCAAACCCTCATGGAGTCCCTTTGCTCCCAGAGAAATGTTCAACCCATTAAAAAGACATTCGATCTCCTTCACCATCAGCCCCAACTGCAAGACCCCAACCTGGTCTCAGCCACACCAGATGGCTCACCACACCTCCCTTACCTGCCCATGATATTTCCTCCCATCTCCTCTCCTCCCCTCTCCAACCAGAAAATCATATATGACCTGCGAGGTCTATATCCAAAGATTTCTTTGAGCCTTCTTTATTCTCAGGAAGAACCAATAAAACTTCTCTCTGTGCTCCTAACAGTACTTTGCTTATCCTACAAGAAGTTTACTGCTCAAAATTATATTATATTTATCATTTATGGCTCTATAGATGACTACATTTAATCTATGGTCATCTCCCTCAGATTGCAAATCCCTGGAAGAAAGAAGCCAAACTCGTTCATCATGTATTCCTAGCACCTACATAACTGCCTGGCACACAGGGGCTTGATATATATGAACTCCTCACCGCCATTTCTCCCCATGTTTTCTCATTCATCAAACTGAACTAAGAATATTGTTCCTCCAATGCTATTTCTATGTGGCTGGTTAAGGTTTGTCCAGTATGACATGGTACTATCTATGCAAATTTAGCTCCAAAGTTTAAGCCAGACCCTTGTGTTTAGTTCTTCTTCCTAACTCTTGCACAGCTGTCTGGAGTCAGCTAGACTTTGCTTTCTCCTACTATATATCTAATCGACTATAGATTAAACAATAACAACAACAACAACAAAAACCGACATCAACAACAACAAAGAAACCCAGCCGGTTTGTTTTCCTGTAAGTGGTTTTATATGACGTGGCACCTATTTGCTGAGTTCAGCATGCATAAGAACTACTTGGGAGATCAGAGTTATCTTTTCAAAAGCAAATATGGACGTGGAATGAAATCTCTAGAGGGAGACCTTGCTGTCCTTCTGCTGCATTACTCATAAGCACTCTCACTCTGAAGATATTATGAATTCTCTTAAAGGAAAACATCTAAATAGCCTACCCAGGACTACTGATGGCGCTTCTATTTATGATGCATCTAGCCAAATGTAGCTTTTGGGGACTTGTGTTTCTTTAGCCACTAAGAAAGGTGATGAGAGAAACAACCTAAATGTCTGCCAACAGATGAAAGGATAAACAAACTGTGCTAAATTAGTACAGTGGACTATTACTTAGCAATCCAAATGAATAAGCAGTTGAAACTCCCAATATCAAAATAGGTGAAAGAAACCAGGCGGGCGGGAGGAGATGAAAGAGAGAGAGAGACAGAGGACACACCGTGTTTGACTCCATTCATGTAAAATTCTAGAAAGTACAAAACAATCTTCATAGTAACAGAAAGCAGATCAGTGATTGCTTAAGGGTCAGGGAAAGGCCAGGAGGGAAGAGAGGAAGGAATTACAAAAGAGTCATGAGGAAGTCTTTGGAGGGGATGGCTATATTCACTATCTTGACTGCGAAGATGGTTTTATGGGTGTACACATTTGCCAATTTGTCGAAACTTGTAGATGTACATATTTTAAATACATACAACTTATCATATGCCAATTATACCCCAATAAAGCTGTTTTAAGAAAAAGTAGACAGAAGTGAGGAAGAAGGGAATCTGTCCGAGAACATATGTGTACAATACTGTTTTAAAAGTGGTTTTCAAAGAAGAGGGATGCTCAGTACTCACAAAATACCTTTCCAGAATGACATTTTCCTAAGAATGTCATTTTCTAGGAAGACAGGAATTGCATTTTTGAGAGGAGCACCCAGGTTGCAAGCAGATGATTAATTATCATGATGTATCATCGCAATTTCACAGTATTTCTTACAGTTAAAATAAAGCTCCTTCGTATCTCTCATAAAGGTATTGTAAAGCTGTAATTGATTTGTGTTGGTAAAAACCCTTGGTTACCGTCATGGAAAATAATTGAATTAAGTATCAAAATATAAATGTACAACTTTTGTTATTGTTTTTATGTTTGCTTTTCTTTACAATAATCACTTCAGGGTGCCAACTCTTCTAACCCATTGTTAAACCAGGGAAGACACTGAGCTTGTGGGGCTCATACATCTGTTGATGTAGTGTTAAATTACAGAATCTACAGAGGTGTTTCAAGAAACTCATATAGCTATCTATACATACAGGATAATCTTGTCCATACCACTCGCCCACTCAGTAAGGAGCAGTAATAACTTATGCAAGTTGCATCCAAGGATATAAATCTCTGGGCTTAGTTGTATACTTTCTTTATGGGAAGGCAGACATTATTTTGCCTTCTTTTGAGAAGAACAACTTAATATTAATTCAGCACCATAGTAAGGAAATACAATAAAAAATATAAATGACAGTATTGATCAGGAGGACAATGTAGATATTGTCCTCAGAGACACAGGGTAACTCAGTTTGTTTGAGAGACATTTACACAACAGGCTGTTTCTAAAGCAACAGACAATGCATGCCGCACAGACACAGGAATTGTCCAGAAGTATCACTGCCGATCCACGCGTGCTATGCCCCCACTAACTGGCAGCCTGTTTTATTCATAATTTCGGAAGTCAAAGTTGTGATTACAACTTAACATTCACTGAGTTGGTCTGGAGAGTGGAGTACCTTACTCTTTGCAAAGCAGAGATAAAGATATTCCTATGTTATCTCTCTTCCAACTGATATAATTAGACACGATAATAGAGAAAACTCATTTCAAGAAAGTGTTGATCATTAGGCAACAACAAGGTTGTTCTTTAAGGGAGCAACATTTTAAGAAGGACTCTTGGCTATGGATGTAGCATAGAGATCCACAGCAAAGGGGATGGTGGGGTCCACATTTTGGATGAGGGCTGTCATTATGAGGCAGGTATACACACATGCAATTCATTATGGGCAGCTGTAAAGAGTTTGGCAACTTATTAAGGCTAGAATATAGTAGTCACAGGCTACATGTGGCAATTTACATTTAAATGTAAGTTAATTAGAATTAAAAATTCATCTCTTCAGTTGCTTTAGCCACATTTCAAGTGCTCAGCAGATGAGTGTGGTGAGTGGCTCCCATGCTGGACAGAGCAACCTTGAATATTCCATTCTCACGGAAAGTTCTAGTGAATGGGTGTGGGCTAGAATGAGGCAGAGGCCAACACAGGGATGCTAAGGAAGGAACCCTGTAACAGGGACTTGAGAACAAGTGAACAATTGTTTACAAAGAGGCCATGATGCTCAACTCCCAAAGAGAAGCGAGACCCTGGTTCATACTCTCCTAGCCTGGCGTTCAGCAAACAGCCTAAAGTTAAAGCGCTCTTTATGTCCCCATGCCCTCTGGGACCTCAAAAAATAAATGTGTGTTTTCCATAAAATATTAAATCAAGAGAAATTAAGACAGCACACTTAATGTGAAATAAAGTTCATATACTCCTGTTTAAACACAGATTAGAATTTCTGTCAGAACAATGCCAGTGAAAAGTTGACATTCTAATTAATACAATTTACATTATAAAGCACTGAATATCTTTATCTTGCTATTATGAAATGCCCTCTTTAAAAAAAAAAAAATCAAGGCTCTACTGAATAGGGAATTGAGTACCAAGGGCAATATTTAAAAACCCATGTACAAGAGAGGTGGTTAGGGTCACTGGCATTTTTACACACCATCAACCCAGGTCTCTAACAAGGGAAGCAATACACTCATCCTCTTACACATAGTTTTGTCATCTTTTATCATTCACAAAGCGATTTTCATGCAGCAATAGGATTTTGAGGCTGTTTTACTTGCAATGATATAAAACATACTGCAAACCACAAACACCAAAAGACTAACATATCCTCACTCTCCATCTCCTCTTCTGCCCACATCCCCCCATCCCATCTCCCTCTCTCTCATTCTCTCATTTAACAGCATAGGGAACTGTCTGGAACCCTGTGAACTCGCACACACATAGGACTCCAACACAATGTTTATTCAATCCAAATTCTGAGTGTGTAAGAGGGGCAGAAAATCAACCCCACAGTTGGGTACCCAAGGATTCGTGTTCATTGCCTTTGTCAATTTTATGCTATCGGTGAAAGGAATAAAGATGAGATCCTTAAAGCCTGAATTTTCATTTCCTAGGACAACGTGCTTTTTCTTCATGCTTTATCACACTCCACTACTTGGTTTCCACCCCTTCATAATTGATATCGGCCATTTGAAGCATTCAGTAAAAACCTCATGAGGTTCATCAAATGTCCCCCAGTCTATAATTCTTGCTTCTAACATATTCAGAAGCATATTCATCCAAGTATTTTCTACTTCCCCTCCATGGTTTTCCCTGTGCACAGGGACGAGTGTAATGACAGTTGTATTAATTATATGCTGAAAAAACCACATAGCAGCAAAAATGATGGAGATCATCATTTTAAATATTTTATTAAAATAACCCAGTGTAGAACAGATAATGTAGACCCTCTTGATAATGAGAGGTTCATTAATTTTACAAGAATTCTAGAAAGCTTAGAATGGTCATCAAAATTATCTCTTTCATTTACTTATTTTTTCAGAAGAGGAAAAACCTTCAATCATAGCTTTAGAGAACAAGAGTCGAGCAAATTTTTTAAGGTATTTTTAAGTAAATGACTTACCTTTCTGGAAAAAGTTTTGAAAAAAAAAAGCTTGAAATACGGAGGATTTAAATTTCATAGTATATTACTTGAAATTTTCAGCTTCTGCAGTTTACCCCATTAAAACTTGGTTTCATTAGCATATAATGACTTCTGATAAATAAAACTGATATTCCCCATAAACAAACAAGCAGTGCATTAAAATCCTTCCATTACTAACAGCAAAAGCAACACAGTCTTGCCTACCAAGTGTGTCTCCAGGTACAGCTTAAGGCCATCCGTCTCTGCTTTAGGGGGTGTCCAATTCTCAGTGGTTTCCATGGCTTCATTTAACCACTGAATGAATTCATCCAGCTTGTTTACAAACCCCTTTGTGACAGAAAAGAGAGGGGGGAGGAGGACAAGAAAAGCATGTTAGTTGATCATTACTTTAAAGCCAGTCTTAAAAATTCCAAACCTCACGGAGGATAAAATTGATACCACTGCCTTCCCATTCTAGTTCCACACTGTGGAATGGAATTTCCATTATTCCTGGTTTGAAATTCATCAAAATGGAAAGACATTGTTCATGACTCCCTTTCAGTTTTTCCCTAGGAACATTTTTTTCTGAGGAATTTGGATTGGATTGTCGGGTATCTTTATAAAGGTGTCTTCTGATCATCAAAACATTTCTGGTGTCTGACAAGTGCCCCCTTACCAAAAAATCAGGTCAGCCCTGCAAGGAACACTCCCTGGCTTTGGGGGATAAAAGCACTCCCATAAAGATGGTGTTCTTTCCTCAGAAGCCTCTGGAGTAGAGTTGCCTTAACTGAACTACAAATCTATTTTTAAATCACATAAGTGTTTAAAGGGATTTGGATGAGTTCTACTGACAGCCCAACTGTCTGTGGCTCACTCTGGGTTCTAAAAAGCAAGGAAGGGTAGAGGAGGTGGGATCAATGAGCAAAAACGTAAACACCTGACTCTGGGTGTGTCCTTCACATAAAGAAATATTCTTAGCTAGGAAGCACAAATCACATAATCTTGCAATTTTTCAAGTAGTGGTTATAAAAATTTATTGACCATTTAAAAGAACACATCTGTACAAACGGAAAATATATTGAAAAAAATGAAAGCCCAGCTATGAACCTAAAGGAAAGAAATGGGGCTGGGCGCCTGCTTTCCGTGTCTAGGTAAACAGCACCACCTGAAGGTTGAAAGGAGCAAGGACAGGCTTCTACATTTGTATTCACTGAAACGGGTTGGGATGCTATTTCCCTATTAAAGTTAACCCGTTCTTCAGATTTGCCTTTTGATTAATTTTGATTAATATTTTTAATGCTTAACTGAGAATATCCTGAGATCAAACTGAGAATAGGTTAAAATTCATTTTCTTTATCGTGCTTCTCAGAAGCTAGGCTTCTGTTACTAAGTTTTCTCCTAAATAATAATTTAAGATTTATAACTCTTTAATCCCTACAGCTGATTGGCCTCGAAACGATTATTTAAAAAAACAGAAAATGGGACTGATGAGGGTGGTAAAGAGAAAGGCAGACAAATAATTCTCAGAAACACATTCCTGTCTGTCAAAGGGAGACAGAGCAGCGATGTGGGCATGGAGGCCCGCAGAGTCCATCAGACTGTCCCAGCACGCTCTGGAATGTCACTGACCCACCTGGAGCTCAGCCAATCATCCCACCTGGTAGACTACCCTCTGTTTTCCCATGTTGCTAAATGTTACCCAACACTTTCCCTATTTTATCTCTATTGTGCCAAGATCGGAAGATAATTGCACCCATCTTTTTGAAAGCCTACCCTAATCAGGTTGTTTTTAAAGCCAGTAAGAAATACCATGTCGGGGTCATCTTAATTAGAAGCTAAGGCCTATGCATTTGCAGCTGGCTGGTCTAGGAACCAGGAGGTGGTTTAACATGCCTCAAGTCCTAGCCTCCAACCCCAATCTAATAACATCACTGAGGTTCCTTTGGTCATCACTCAGAAGTGTTTCTTCCAGGTGAGGTGAAAAACATATCCAACAGGGATGGTTTCATGAATTTCACATGACACATTCCCCTACCAAATACATTTGCCTCATGACCACCCAACTCACTCTTTTCTCTAATTTTCCCACATTGTATCTTGTTCTAAATGCTAGGAATCCATGCCAAGTAATTCCTTTTGCCCTTTCTCAAATATTTAGGGTATCAGTTTGTCTGCTCTTTCTCCTTTTCTGCATTTCCATAATTTTGAGAGTTGCTTTGTTAAAATACTGCAGTCTTTTATTTATTTATTTTTTAAGAAAGATCACAAAGTAGGCAGAGAGGCAGGCAGAGAGAGAGGGGGAAGAGAGCCCAATGCGGGGCTCGATCCCAGGACCCTGGGATCATGACCCGAGCCAAAGGCAGAGGCTTTAACCACTGAGCCACCCAAGTGCCCCTAAAATACTTCAGTCTTTTAACACAGATGTTACTTCAGCCTTACTTTTTTCAGTTAAGCCTCCCACCTGTTCAAAACATCACTCCCCAAGTCCCTTTTTCTGGAAGACTGCCCACGACTCAGAATACATAAGAAATTCTTATCTGACTTGAAGTTAACCATAGATCCCTAGAGATGTGTACAGTAAATCTATGAGCAGAAACAAGGGTAGAGTGTTGTTAGAACTGAAGTCCTAATTCTTGATGTTCTCATAATTAAAGGCAGTGAAAAATTAAGATACTCTTTCTTGGCCAGATGGACTTACAGAAATATCATGTACAAAATCTCAGAATATCAGATTGCTGATTGCTGATTGCAGATTGCTGATTGTCTAGATTGCTGATAATTGTGAGATGAAATAGCATTTTATACTATTCAGTAGTATTTACTATTGAATTTGGACTTGAGTGGTTTTATCTGTAAACTGGTTGGTGGAGAAAATTAAGTCAGAAAGTAAATTATTTTGGAGACAACTGATTAAATCCAAGAGGACCAATAGTATAAGATGTTATTTGAAATATAACCAGTTATATTCTATTTATCATCTTCTCTTCCTCCAAAAAACAAGCAAACAAAACAATGTGTGTCTATGTGATTGCATGGGTATCTCAACACAAAAGGTTAGTCTCAGCCAAAGAGTATTAAATACACTGTGTGACAGCTTTCCTAACGGAACCATGATTACAGAGTTAGCTGAAATCCATGAGATGCAGATTAGCCAGACCCATGGGACCCAAGTGAACCTTTCTGGATGATCTCTCTGCAGAGCCTAGCCAGAGAGCAAAACCAAGGCTGTCTGACACAGAGGAAACAGAGGTCCTGTCAAGGCTTCCCTCTGGGTCTCCTCTGAATTCTATCCCTACCTCACCAATTTTCATGTGTTGTACCTTTTCTCAACTCTTTTCTCGCCAGTGCTGAAAAGTTTCATGCATCATAATAGAAACCCGAGAAGTCTTTGTAATTTTATAACAAAAAGCTAAACACTCCTCCCTCTTAGGGAGCTCTTAGCTTTCCACCTCTCCTCCTGCTTAGACGTGTAGCCACAAAAATATAGACAGAAATCATAAAGGCAAATGATTCTGGAGTCCATCCAATTCTTGATAACTTTGTCCCCTGCTGTTTCTCCACCTCTCCCAGCCCCTTGACATGCGTACTGGCACCAGTGTTCTGTGTCGTGGACAGTGAATGTCCTGTGTACTATCCCCGTATTAGGAGACGTTCTCCTTAGAAAGACCAACTAAGTGCCACTTAATATACCGAACTAGACAATGTGCAGGAGAACTCAGATCTGGATGCAAAATATGACTAATATCTGATGCTAATTTTTAGAAGCTCTGCGAGAGCCCTTTAAAATTGTGTTAATGAAGGAAAATGAGGTGACATATGTAACAACATAGAAAATGGGGGAAAATACAAAATTATATTTATTTTATAGTACAGATCAAGTTCTACCATAACATACACTGCGCACTCATTCACTTTTCTTTTCTTTTTTTTTTTTTTTTTGGATTTTTAGGGTTTTTTTTTAATTTTTTTTTTATTTCATTTCTTTTCAGCGTAACAGAATCCATAGTTTTACAACACACCCAGTGCTCCATGCAATGCGTGCCCTCCCTAGTACCCACCACTCATTCACTTTTCTAACACATATTTATTAAGTGCCTACTCTGTGTAAAGCGCCCTGCTGGACATTGTTGGGGATAAAAAAACAAATATCACTGCAGCAAAAATTTCAGCAGAATATAAAGCATGTCTCAGCACTGGCTTACTCAACTCAAGTAATTTTAATAGTCGAAAAATTTTGACAATCAATAAAAGAGTTGGAATATTCTCCTGGATTTTTCCGTGAAATGTATTCTGCCTGTATCAGAATTCTGTCTGTATCCAAATTTGTTCTTATTTGTAGTATTTGACCCATCTGTGTTTGTTTCTCTAATATTCTGAGTTCACACTTACTTACTTTGAGAGTCCAAGATGAGTATAAAACTCAGATTTCCATCATGACACAATCCAATGCTGTCATTGCACTAGATAAAAGCACATTTTACGCATGTCCAACTCACGGCTACAGGCTGAACTGCACACCCCTGGAAGGTGCACACCTCTGAAAGGCTGCATTCTAGCCTTCGCTGTTCAAACTCCTGCCGAAGTATCTTACCTGCTCAGTCTCTCTCCTGTCATTTTTGACCACCAGTTTCCTGGCGGTTCCTTTCTGCACCTTCTTCCACTATCCTTCTCTGCCTCCCACCAAGCTCTGTAGGGGCACACTGAATGGGACTCAGTCAACAGGCCCCAATCTTCCCAGGCTACCCCCTTAATTGTATCCCTCGGGACGGGTCCCTTGACATATTCATATCTGACCCATGTTTTGAGAATCTGCAAACTCTTCACTAAGGCCAAGCCGGGATTCGACACCCAGAAGAAACCCTGGCTGTGCAACGTGAGAGAGAACAGAATGCCCGCAGCCTTGGTACCACCCAATGACCACTGACAGCACACCTCCCACTTTCAAATCATTTGCATTGTAAAAGTTCCTTAATGAAGTGCTTCTTAAAAATCTTACTTTCAAACTTTCTGAAGCATCAATCTCTTTAAAGACTAAGCAGCGCCGTCAAAGTGCATGCAAATGCACACTTACAGGTTTGTAGAAAATGAGTTGCTAGAGCCCTCAGCTGGTTAACATATATTCGAAGATTCTAGTCACAAGGAAAATTCACTTTCGAGTCTTGCAAATAGCTACCCTCTCATGACAGGTTAAGAATGCCTGTTATTTCTTTCATTTTCCCACCTATTTCTCTCTACAACAAACCTGGTTTGGTTAAACACAAACTGAAGGTGATGACTGCCACCCTCCAGCAAGGCTGTCCTGTTGTTTGGAGCAGGAATAAGACGGGAGCGCCTTCTTTGCGTCAGGGATGGGACCAGAAGCCCGCAATACAGTAGGAAATGGGAAACGGTGTCTGCCCTACGATGTTGAAAGCCTAGGGGGTCATTTTGTATAGAGTTCCATGATTTTTAGACCAAACTGAAATGGAAACCTATTCTTCTAAGAGGGTAAAGGGGGACATGTACAACAGGAAGTAGACGCCATGTTGTCACAAGTGTGTGGAGTGGTGCTGATTCTGGTCATTGTACAGGTAAGGAAACTGTGGGTCAAAGAAGGCAAGTGACTTGCCTAAGGCAAGAATTGGTGGAGTTGGAGCCCAAACTCACATCTCACCCCACAGTTGGGTTTCTCTCAGTACACCACACTGACCTCTAGAAATAATATTTTCAGAAGCATGCCATTTGACCCCGATGAAGGAGAAGTAACAATTCTTCCCAGCCCTACGGTCTTGGCACTGAGGTAAAATTTTCCAACCTCTCAGTCTTTCCCCTTTAATATTTTCTGTTCATTTTTCTCAAAGGAGATCTTTGATAAGGCTAGATGCTTCGCAAGGAACAAACACCTTTCCCCCACCCCCCCAAGCCAAAATCACTGTAAACTTCATTTGTAACTCATGGAAAATTTCAACCAAAAATATAAGGCAGTTACATGCTGGAATTAGCCAATTCTAACAGAGCCTCAATTACAGATAAATCTGACTCAGTTTAATCACAGAGAAGATGGCCCTTGGTTCTAAGGAGTTTAGCCAAGGACCTCAACTACTTATTTTTTTTTTGTTGTTAGAGTGTATGTGTGTGTGTGTGTGTGTCTACACCCTCAAAAGGCTTCTCATTTCTCAGTGGACAAAGAAATCAAGCATGATGTCTGACTTCATCTAGATCAAATTAGCTGCCTTCAGACAGGGACCTACTGAAGGGCATCGAAAAAGCGACCTATGTTCACTATATTTATGGAAAAATTGTTCAGTCTTTGCTGTTGAATCTTTTAAACCTTTATTAAAATGTATTTACCTCTTTCTTAGTATTCCAAGATTCAAAGGTTCACTGAATGATCTCATCTGAACAATACTAGCTGAAACAACATGTAATCCTCAAACCCCACTCACTGTGTGCCAGGGCCTTTTACATGTATTTCACATACAATAGATCATTTGGGTTTCATAAAGGCCCTGTGAGGTAGGTAGTATGGTGACCTGTTTTACAGTCGAGAAGACAGAGGCTCTGAGAGCTGAGGAGACCTACCCAGTGTCATATGGCTAGAAGGTAGTGGACTAAGGACGTGAATCCGGACAGCCTCATTGGCACCACATGAAATCATGAAAGGCCAACCAATCTAAAAATTTGTCTCAGTCCCTACCTGAAATTAGAAGTTGAAAAACATTTAAACGAGGATTAACTATGGGGGGTGGGGCAGGAGAGGTTATATTAAAAGGGGGGAAAAAAAAACTATTCCCATCATGAACCAGTATGGGTATTATTAAGAGAACAGTTGCTGTAACCAGACAAAATTGAATTTGATTCCAAGCTCCATCCACCTCCTACTAGCAGCATAAAGTAAATGAGCTACTTTTTTAGAAAATGAACCTCATTTTCTTCATCTGTAAGACGGGGACAGTAATACCCATCTTGGGTTTACATGAGGATTTCAAGAAAAATACACATTTTAAAGCCTAATGTAAAACTAAGTCTTGATAAATGATTTTTAAAAGAATTTATTTATTCATTTATTTGAGAGAGGGAGTGAGAGAGCAGATGAAAGAGTCAGGGCAGGAGCAGAGGGAGAGGGAAAGAGAATCAGACTCCCCGCTGAGTGTGGAACCTGACACAGGGCTCAAGCCCATGACCCTGAGGATCATCACCTGAGCTGAAACCAAGAGTTGGATGACACTTTACAGGCTGAGCCACCCAGGTGCCCCTTGATAGATGATTCTTAAAAATCATTCCTAATTAACAAGCTCCAATTTGATCTATTACCTCATTCACCCAGAAAGTTCTGATTATTCACTAAGCATACAGTACTGTGCTAGGCCACAGGGGAGAAGGATCAGAAAAGTCCCCATACAGCCACAAGGTGAGAGGGGCACACAGAGGAGGGAGTGGTAACTTCTGTCTCAGGTCATCAGCTGGGACAACACGGAGCGGGTAGCATTTAAGACTGTAGGTCAGCAGAGGTTTCCTGTCTCCTTATTCCACTAGCAGGTCTGAGGGGGAATCACATTTCTCCATTAATAGCCAAAAGTTTTAGAATAATCTGGCTTAACTTCTCAAAACAAGCCACATGCTTTGGAGCCAATCTTCACATTAACAATGGCTACCAACGAGTTATCGTAATCCTCTTACCCTACACACAAGAAAGCTTCATTTAGACTCCAATAACTGGAAAAATAGAACTCCATTTTGAAGCCAAAAGATGCACTGAGATTTTATATGTATATTTACCAACGTATATATTTAGTCTCTGTTTCTGGTTAATTCATACACACATAGTTCCTATATGAAATGCCTAATTTAGATTTTTACACGAGAGCAGTCAAATGCAATTTACCTTCCCTAACCACCTATCTGGGTACTTAATGTACTGCTCCAGACCCAGAGGCTCAAGATAAAAGGCCAAGGAGTTAAAAAAGGTGCTTTGGATTCTACCACCTGACACATTTACCCGTGTTCCTACCCCCAACATCTAACACAGTGTAATTGACAGAAGGGAGGATTTGGTGTGTGCTTTTAGAAAAAAAGATTGAAGAGAAAATGAAATGGTTTAAGGCAGTTTTAACTCTGATGCCACAAGAAAACTCAAACACTGAAATGTTTTATGAAATACTTAAGCTTCTTTTCTAAAGGTTGAATGGAATGACTTTAGAATATAAAAATATTCCTGATAAAATTATCCCAGAATAAAAGTAAAAGGCTGTCGGTTGGAAAGAGAGAGACACAGAGAGAGAGAGAGAGAGAGAGAGAAGGCATGGAATAGTATTATCTGAAATTGACTAGGTGGGAAGTTCTATTCTGAACTCAGTATCATGTAGAAAGGATAAATTGAGCTGATTAATCATCTTCAAATACTGTTGACAATAGTTTCAACTGGGAAAAGAGAAGCCCAGGAAGATCCCTGCTTCTCACAATGGGAAAGAGTTTCCTCCAACTAATCCAGAGCATGAGCTCAGTTGTTCCCTGCTGGTTTATAAAAAGAAGTAATCAACTAATTTTAGGGCAAAACAAGATTGAAATGCATATCATCAATGTCTAATAAAAACAGGAATGAATAAAAGAATTGGGAATAAACAGGAACAAATAACAGGTCAATATTTATTGAGCACTTATCATGTGCCAGGCACTTACTCAATTCTTACAACAAAACTATCCTATTAGATTCCCAAACTGTTTAGTTTATAGATGGGGAAACTGAAGTATAGACCAGCTTGAGTACTCATACAACGATGAACACATTCACAGCGCTGAAGCTGGGGATCCTCCCAGGGAGTAGGACTGCCCCACAGCATTGCTCACTTACCCTAATGGAGATCTTAGCTCAAGTACCCCAATCCTCCAGAGGCACCAAACGAGCAAATCAGGTCACCTTTATCTGCTTCTGAATCCCCAAAGAGGACCTGAGATGGTCACAACTTAGAATTTAGGATTATGAGGAGCGCCTGGATGGCTCAGTGGATTAAGCCGCTGCCTTCGGCTCAGGTCATGATCTCAGGGGTCCTAGGATCGAGTCCCGCATCGGGCTCTCTGCTCAGCAGGGAGCCTGCTTCCCTCTCTCTCTCTGCCTGCTTGTGATCTCTCTCTCTCTCTCTGTCAAATAAATAAATAAATAAAATCTTTAAAAAAAAAGAATTTAGGATTATGATAGTTTAATGCTTTAACTGTAAGTTTCTCATATCTAGTATTATAAATAGTGATACTGAACATTTGGATGATAACTATCTACTAGCTATTCCTTTAATAACTTATGTAGTCACTTAGTCTTCACGAATTTCCCTCTTGTACAGATGAAGAGGCTGAAGCCTAAAGGAGTTATGTAATTTATTCAAGGTCATAAAGCCACTGAACAAATATTAAGTAGTTTTGTTCCAGAGCCAAAGCTCTGAACTCCTACATTGCCTTTCTCACCAGACATATTCCCATGAGGTTCCCAGAAAGAAAAATAAAGGACAGTGACATCCACTGTGGCCCATTCTTGTTTCCCAAGCTGTTGTGAGAAGCCCAGGAGGTGCGACACAGCTTCACCCAGTCCTATCACAGTCACCTCCGCTCTAGACGAGTCCCCACACTCTGTGCTCTCTCTTTTCAGTCCCCCTTTTTCTCCTTCTTTCTTGATCACCGTTTGTCTTTTGCCTTTTACTTCTCTTTCCTCTTCTCCTAGTCCCTCCCTTCTTTCAGTTTCCTGTCCTCTTTCCTTTATTTTACTCCCCTCCCTTCCTCTCCTCTTCTCTTTCCCTGTTCATCTTTCTTTGCTCTACAGCTTTCAGTCTCCCCTGACCTAATTAATTGGAGCTAATTAATCACTTTTAATAAACATTTCCTGACATGTCCATAAAGTTTTGAGGCTGCTCAAAAAGGGGCTGTTCCTTTACACTGAAGTACAGAGTTGAAAATGCTGTTATAATCCTATATTTAGAGTAGTTCTAACTACTTTCCTGATGAGTGAGACCTCCTTGCAAATCAAATATCTAGAACAAGAACGCATGTAGCAAGATGGGAGTGTTTATGATATATGCTTGGTTAATATCCAAAATATACAAAGAACTTAAATAACTCAACACCAAAAAAACAAACAATCTGATTTAAAAACAGGCAGTGGACCTACATAGACATTTTTCCAAAGAAGAAATACATATGATCAACAAACATAGGAAAAGATGCTCAACATGACTAATCAAGGAAATGCAAATCAAAACCACAAGGCGATATCACTTCACCCCAAGTCAGAAGGGCTAGTATCAAAAAGACAAGAAATAACAAGTGTTGGTGAAGATGTGGAGAAAAGGGAATCCTACTGGTAGGAATGCAAATTGGTGCAACCACTGTGGGAAACAGAATGAAGTTTCCTCAAAAAGTTAAAATTAGACGAGACCTGGGTGTCTCAGTCGTTAAGCATTTGCCTTCAGTTCAGGTCATAATCCCAGGGTCCTGGGATGGAGCCCTCATCAGGTTCCCTGCTCTGTGGGAAACCTGCTTCTCCTTCTCCCACTCCCCCTACTTGTGTTCCCTCTCTCGCTGTGTCGCTCTCTGTCAAATAAATGAATAAAATCTTTAATTAAAAAATTAAAACTAAAAATACCATATAAACCAGTAATTCCACTACTGATTCTTTGGGTGTTTACCCAAAGAAAACAAAAAATCTAATTCAAAAAGATGTATGTACCTCTATGTTTATTTGTTTATTGTAACATTATTTACAATAGCCAAGATAGGAAACAACCCAAGTGTTCGCTGATAGATGAACAGTTAAAGGAGATGTGGTATATATATGTATATTTAAGACTATCCCTCAGCCATAAAAAGGCTGACAACATGCATAATGTAGGGGGCATTTGTGACAACATGGATGGATGCTGGGGCATTATGCTAAGTAAAATAACTCAGACAGAGAAAGACAAATACCATATGATTTCACTTATATGTAAAATTAAAAAAACAAACAAACAAACCAAACACAGATCCATAAATACAGAGAACAAACTGGTGGTTTCCAGAGGGAAAGGGTTGGGTGCCTGGGCAAAATGGGTGAAGGGGAGTGGAAGATAACATTTGTGACTTCCATTTATGGAATGAATAAGTCACAGGGACGAAAGGTACAGCACAGGGAATACCGTCAATAGTATTATAAAGCATTGTATGGTGACAGATGGGAGCTACACTTGTGGTGAGCAGAGCGTAATTAGGTATGGACTGGCTGAATCACTGTGTTGTACACCAGAAACTAATGTAATATTGTGTGTCAATTATCCTTCAATTTAAAAAAAATAAGTCATGGAGACAACAAGCACAGGACAGGGAATATAGTCAACAATATTGCAACAATGTTGTATGGTGACAGTGGTGACTATATTTATCGTGGTGAGCATTGAGCAGTAATGTACAGAATTGCTGAATCACTATATTGTACACCTTAAACTAATATAACATTGTATGTCATTTACATACTTCAATAATACATTTTTAAAAAGAAGAAAGTTGCCACCTTTCTACCAAAGAATTTCAGGGTGGTGAGTCAGTAAAGAATAGAAATTCAGCCACTACACCATCATTAGAGCCAAGAAGGCAGAAAATAGTATTATCTAAATGCATGTGCTTGGAAAGGAGAAAAGTTTGCATTAACAAGTCTACAAAAGGCCCTTAGAACCCATTTAGTTCAATGCTCCCCATTTTACAGGTGAGGAAACTGAGGCTCAGCAAGGTTAAGTACTTGACTGATAACACGCATCCAGTAGGTAGTCAAGTCAGAAGAACTCAGGGGTTGTGTATTCAATACAGAGCTTGAATTTTTAAGTTTTCAGAGACATCTTTTGGACAAAATTCTTAGAGCTCAAAAAAAAAAAAAGGACAGAAATAGAGCTTTTAAAACTAATACAAAATTTCAGAGTAGTATTGGTTTGGTTAATTGTATATACTATCTAAATGGGGTAGCATTCGGTGAGGTCAAGTAAAGACTAAATTGTCTTTTTTGTTCAAACTCCAAGTGTATGTACATATACATGTGCACGTGTGTATTAGGTTCTTTACTCAAAAATATTAATTGAGAGCTTACTATGTATCAGAAATTGTATTTGGGCCGGGAACTCACATATATAAACAACACAGACTCCTCTCTTACAGAATTCAGAGCACAGTAATATAAAGTGTGATATGTGTGATAACATAGATCAGCAGTTGCCAAACTTTTAGAACTCCTTTACACTATTAGGAATTATTAAGGGCCCCAAAGAACTTTTGTTTCTGTCAGTTTATAATCATAAATATTCATTTTAGAAATTTAAAAAATATTTATTAATCACTTAAAATAATCTATTACACACATGTTAACATAACACACTGTTATGAAAAATAACTGTTTTCAAAATGTTAGCTGTATGCAAATCTGTTTAACGTCTGGCATGATAGAGACAGCTGGATTCCCATTTCTACTTCTGCATTTAATCTACTGAAATATCATATGTCATATAGCCTCTGGAAAACTCTACAATACATAGTATGAGAATGAAAAAGGCAAACATCATTTCAGTATTAACTGAAAATAGTTGATCTTGTGGGCCTGCTGAAAGGATCTTGGGAACCTCTGCTGTAGATGATCCCAATGTTTAGGAGTCAATGGAAAGGCATTTATCTCAGTCTTGGGCATCAGGGAGGGCTTCTGGGAGGAAATCACAACTAAGCTGAGCCATGAAAGATAAGTGTAAATGATTCAGAAAAAAGAAATAAAAGGGCACTGGGAGGAACAGAGAAAAACTATCCTGGCAGATAAAGTCTGAGAGAGAACAGCTCATTCTGAGAATTCTGAGTAGCTGAGCATGGCTCACACTCCAGAGGCAAAGAGGGAAAAACTGAGAAATGAGATTGGACGGTCTGACAAGGAGCCAGACCACACATCACAACTCTGGAGTCAGGACTTTATCCTGAGGACAAGGTGGTGGTCACTGGATTTCTGAAGCAGTGGAGAGAGTGGGTGGCTGACTGGAGGGCTGAGACCAGAGAAGCCAGTTAAAAGGCTGCTACACTAGGGACGCCTGGGTGGCTCAGTTGGTTAAGCGGCTGCCTTCGGCTCAGGTCATGATCCCAGCACCCTGGGATCGAGTCCCACATTGGGCTCCTTGCTCGGCAGGGAGCCTGCTTCTCCCTCTGCCTCTGCCTGCCACTCTGTCTGCCTGTGCGCGCTCTCTCTCTCTCTCCCTCTCTCTCTCTGACAAATAAATAAATTAAAAAAAAAAAAAAAGGCTGCTACACTATACCCTGAAGTAGTTGGTGAGGGCTGGATTCAGGCAGCAGCAGTGGGACATGGAGGAACTGCAACAGGCCACAGAGAGAGACAAGTTAAAATGGACAGGACCAACTGTATGTGAGGGAGGAGAATTTGTTAGAATCCAAAATGTCTGCCAACTTCATGTTACTTAGAGGTACCATTCTCTGAAAGATGCAGTAAAAAATTCAGAAGGAAGAAACCGCTTACAGGCAGATGATGAGCATAGTATTAGATATTACGAGTTTGCTTTCTGAACTCAGTTGAGGTGTGGAACAAGAGAGGAGGCAGCATACAGCTGGTGTTGGAGGCCATAAGCATGGATAAGAGAACCTAGGGACAGTGTATAGGGGCATATCTACTTAGGACGCCCCGAGTGCAATGCATTCAACTTGCTTCACTCCAGTCCCTTGTTCCATGTCTGTCTTAGTGATTCTCGACCCTGGCCGTATCTTAAAATCAATTGGGAAACATGCCAAACCCAGAGAAGGAGAATCGGCTTCAAAGTCTCTGAGGGCTACAACGATAAAAAGCCGACAGCCATGGAGCACTAGGAACATGTTAGCGTTGATCTCTGAAAAAGGTACTTGCTGCCCCTTTGCGACAAGCTTGCAAGATCTGGTATAACCAGGAGACAGGAGGTTCTCATAGGAAGTACTCTGGACTGGGGGATGCAGGTCCTGTTTGCAAAATGAGGGTACCGAGCTCAACAATTTCTCACACCTTTCTGACTGCTCTTGCACATTTGTGGCTCTTGCATAGAGAGCCTCCCTCAAAGCTATACATGTTCATATAATTCACCTTCTCTCTTCTACTTAGACAGGAAACAGATCTTGCTGACCTTCACACACTCTCCCAGTGTCTCCCGCTCTACTTGCCATGTCTGTCCTTCAAGATTGAGCTCAAATGTCTCCTTCCCAACAGAGCACCCCAACCTATTACTGCCTTTCCAAGATACTTTCTTAATCTTTCCATCTTTAACAATCAGGGCTTTGAGGAATAATTCTCAACCTCCTGAAGGCCCTTCCTTTTTCTTCCCGTAATATATTATAATGACCCTCCCTCTGATTAAAGAGTGCTGTGGGAATTGTTATTTATAAGCACATAATTATAAATAAATAGTATAAATATGTATAAATACAAATTATAAATAAATTAGTACATATTATTTATAAGGTTGTTGTGTGACAATATTATAAACTAGTAGCTTGATTTTATTTGTTTGAACACACGTTCATAGCATAAATTCCCCTATACAAACTTCCCAAAATGTCAAGAAGTGCATTAACTAAAATTATTGGGCCAATTAGAGAAGAATTATCTCTAATACAATATAAGAATCATCTGTCAAGATGGGAGGCCCAGAGTCTCACAGAGAAGAGAGATGTAAAAATCTAGGGCAACCAGCACAGTTCCCAAGAAGAGGGAGAAAAGGCCTTAATCATCGTGGGTTGGGGTCTGAAGCATCATAATGACCAAGACAGCTGAAGGTGAGAGGAGAAAACAGGGTGGTGACATTTGATCCCAAAAGGCAGAATGTAGGGCTGAGACCAGAGAACCCAGTTAAAAGGCTGCTGCAGTACACCACGCAGTCGGTGAGGCTGGACAGAGGCAGCAGCAGGGGACCTGGAGGAAACGTGCCAGTTTGCCATCAGAGTGGCCTATATGGGGGAAGCCGCTGAGGCCTGACCCCTCCCCTCCCACATCAATAATAGTAACAACAACAGTCACAGGAGCTAACATTTTTTGAATGGGTACTACAGAGCAGGCGCTAATCTTGGCTCTTTACACGTTTTAACACATTTAATAGTCACAGCTCTCATGTGGAAGAGAGCACTTTTAACCCTAGGAGGAGGAAACTGGGACAAGGCCAAGCCACTTGGTGGAGACAACCTCATATTCTTAGCTAATCTTCTCTGCTGCCATCTAGCACCAAAGAAGCCCCCTCACCCATTACTACGGAGGGCTCCAGAACTCTCTTCCTACCAAATGCACCTGCTGCTTTGCCAAACAGTTCTATTACTTTGCTGAATATTCCTCTTTTTTGACACCTTGAGCAAGACTACTACTACTCTTGGAATTCTTGCCACTCTGTCTGCCCATCTCTCTCTCTCTCTCTCTCACGCACACACGCACACACACACCTTTCAAGTGAATAGTGCTGAATAAAGTCTCCAGACAAATCAGAAATACCAGGGCACCACCCGAGTGGCACCTCTCCAGAGCATTAAAAAAGAAAATACCAACAGCTTCCTTTATTCCTAGATAAATAATGAAGGCAAACGGTAAAGCCACTAGCTTCCTAAAAAGTAGTCCACAGGACTGAATCATAATGAGAGACGGAAAGCACATGGACCTGAGCTTACAGGCAGCATCTTTCCTGGATAAAGTTGCTTATTTGCCATGCAAAATTCAGGCCAATCATCTTTATATAGTCATATCCACAGCCTCAGCCACAGTCTGACATCATGAGTGACCTTGACACAGAACCCACACTCTTGGAATGATTTTCCCCCCACACTGTCTGAACAGCACAAAAGCAGTGCTGACAGGTAATTTTAAGACATCACAATGGCAAATCTGCCAAGGTGAATGTTTCCTATCTGCTTCATTTAGCTGACCTCATTTGCTATAATTTCAGGCTAATCCCTATCTAATTCTTACTGGGTCACTCGCTTGTTTACTATCACCATTGTCCCTGGTCTCTTGCCATCTTACAAACTCTAGCCAGGCCCCAAATTCCTGTAGGATGTCTGGTTCTTGTCATATCACAGTGCTGGGACTGCAGCATGAATACTGACATACCTTCAGGCTCACTGATGCCATGGCCTCCCCTTCACTTACTATTAGGATCTTCTGAGGGGCAGTCACCCAGCCTCCTGAGGAACAGAAAGCCGGCCATGTGGAAGGGATATCCTCCACTGCGTACTTTACTGAGAAATGGCTGCTTAGTCCTATACTGAGAAATGGCTGCTTAGTCCTATCGCGTCATAGTCAATCCCATACAATTTCAAAACTAAGAAGTATCTTACAGGTCAACCACCTCACCTTCTTTATGAACATTTACTTTTCAAAACTGAGGCTTGAGAAGTTAAATTTCCAAGGTAACAATGCTACTTAGTGGCAGAATGAAGATACTTATTCTAGTTCTTCCAACTAAAGCTGATGCTGATTACCTGGATTCATAGACAAAATCACACTAATGACAAGACTAGTATTTATGTAGCCTTTAGCGTTTACAGTGACCCTTTGTTCTTTTTCACAGAATAATCTATGCAACATCAATGATAACTAATTAATTAATATTACATTTTAAATATTAAGAGATTAAACACCAAACTTTTAAAGACCTATCCAAGTTTTCATAATTAAAAAGGTGGGGGGTTGAGAACTGAGCCCAAACTTCCTGCCTGCAAGCACTAGTAAATGACCAACTTCTTTATGCCTCTCTGTCCTCACTGGCAAAATGGGGATACAACGGAAGAGTGACTGTTTCAAAGAGGAATTTTTTTCTCTTGAGAATTAATATGCAATGATGTGTTGAATGAATAAATCTCTTAGTACCTTGCCTAAACATTTGTAAGTGGGCCATAAATATCAAGATTTTGTTTTGTTTTGTTAATTGTTACATTTCCAAAGCAATCCAGGGGCATGACTTCAGGCTTAAGGATAGAGAATTCACTAATATTCCAGGAACTTTTTTAGTTGAATTAAAAAAAAGAAATGCAACACTTGATTTTCATCATCACAGAAATACTCCCTGCCAAATGTAGTTAGGCACTTTAACTATCTTGACACAAAAAGATATTATTTAATCATAACTCTTCCATACTAAGAATATAACAAAGAATTACTTTCGTTTAATGTGTGAAACTTTAAACCAAAAAACTGCACCTCTTCCTTACTCATTTGAGGCCAAAAACTAGATGCAGTAACCGGATGTAGCCTCACGGTGGCGCTACATCATCGTGATAAAGCCTCAAAACCCTTTAAGGCTCTGCAGAAACCAAAGCGATGCAGGACTGAAACATTCTGAACGTATGAACCAGGAAAGGAAATTGTTCTGGATCCCCACAGTTCTTTTCTACCAACCTTGAGCAATGACCTTGGCATAGTGTCTCAACGAATCCATTAGCAATGTTAACGCACAGGCTTTTCCTGGCATTGTGACAAAATACACACAAAAGATTATTATCCTTAAAAAAAAGTGTGGCTTGATCTTTAATGACGTTATGTTCATTTAGAACTGTCAATTTGGATTTGGGCAACAGAGTTTGCATATAAAATAACATTTACCTTTGCCCCATTCACCCACTGTGTATCTTAATTTCATATGTACCTTGGAACCACTTGTTAAACTCCTTTACATCTCTCGGCCCCAAACTCAGCTTGAAATCTCAACTCTTTTGATCCCTTTCCTCCACTCCCTTATTTTTAAGAAGCCAAACACTTTCACTGATTTGTCCTTTATAACATCTCCCACCTCTGTCTCTATTTCCTCAGCGGCTTCCAAACCCACACAGTTCAGATCCTTTTACATGACCAGGCTATTTGTAATAACCTTCAAAATTAGCCTTCGGGCACTAGCTCCCAACCTTGACTGCACACCCTAATTGTTTGAGAAGCTCTTAAAATTACCCGCCTGTTGCGATCCTGATTTAGTTAGTCTGGGGTGGACCCGGAGGTTGGGATTTTTTTTCAAATCTCTCCAGTAATGATAATAAGCATCCACAACAGAGAACCACTTTGTAAGTGGCGTATCAAGGCAAGTGTGCCACAATCAGATGAACTTTCTTAAACCATACTAATTCTCTGGGCCAAAAATTTTAAGGGTTTCTCATTTTCACAAAGACTGCAAATTGGTGACTTGAAGGCCAAATCTGTCTTACATATGTGTTTGTATACATTTGGCCTGTTTCAATCAGGCCAAATGTATATAATGTTCAGACCCAACATTTTAAAAATGGGGAGATGTTACATAAAACCAAGATTTTCTACTTTTTTAAGACTTGTAAGATCTTGCCACACAGGGTCCACATTATAGCACAACCATCACTTGCCTTTAGACACCACATTTACCCCCCAGTTGTTCAGTTCCCGTCCCTCCCCATTTGCCCCTGGCTGAGTGACTCATTTATGTGATCTGTCTGAACTCTTAGAGGCATTTAGTTCATAGCTTCTGGTCTAGAGGATAAAGTTCAAATAGAACAATACATTCACTCCCGCCCTTGCTCACTCATTCTTTTATTCACAGATTTTGGGGCAGGTATTTATTTTGTGTTTGTACCAGGCAAACACTTGGAATTCAAAGTCCATTATACTTTGGCCCTACAACAAACTACTCTAAGCAGATGTCTGCCTCCCAATGTTCCTAGTCTAGAGGCTTATTTCCCAAACTCCTCTGCAGTTAGTATGCAACTTCCAGGTCAGATCTGTGAGAAGAAAGCTGGCTGCATTCCATGTGCCTTCTCTGGTAAGCTAGAATGCTGACAGAATGAGTAAGCCACAGAAGAGCAACAATGAAAAGGGTCTTGGGTCTTTAGATGGCTTCTTTCCTGAACTTTCCATGTCTACCTACCTGTTGTTAAAAAAAAAAGAAAAAAAATTCTTCCATCTTATTATATTCTGGGGTCTCTTTGTTTATAGTATTTAACATATACCCCAAACACCAAGCATCTCTCTTTAGTCTTTCCCAGATATATTTTAAATATTCTTGCCCTCAACCTTGGCTTATGCCAAAGCTTCTGTCATTAACCTTCCACCTCCTCATCTCTATCTAAATTTTATCCGCCATTCAAGACCCAACTCAAGTAGCCCCTCTTCTGTGATGCTTGGTCTAGCTATACTTGTTATCATGTGCCTTCCTCTGGTCTCCCAGTGTATGAGTTTCCACTTGGTATTTACCAAGTATTATCTTATGTAATAAGCACAGAGCCTTGAATTATGTTGTCACAGCTCTGTCAAACTCTAAGTCCAGAATCTAAGACAAATATTTAGATTGTGCATGGTATAAATAAAGAAGACTATACAGAGTTCCTACACCATCCTATTATATTAACCTTTTGTTGACTAATCATCTGTACTATCAACACATGTTCAATTTGTGATCTTTTTGGACTTCTGAATCCCCCAATTTTAATTACAAAGCTGAGTCTTCACAATTCTTTCAGAATTTGTTTTTTTCCTTAATATTTAAACTAAATTCTCATTTTCTTTATTCTTGCATCTAAACAATTCCTCAACTCTCTACAAATGTATTTCTAAGACTAAGCAGTGCACTAAAAGAAACACATTCAAGTGTGAATGGTGGTAAAGAGTCAACTCATAGTGCTCTCACATTTGGAATCTGAGAATGTCTAGGACAATATTAGAAGGAGAAAGTAGAGGATACTCTTGGGGAAAGAAAAAGAAAAAACAGAGCAAGAGAGTGAAAACTATCTGGTCCAGAAAAAAATTAAAGAAAAAGGAACAGGAGAGAAGATGTAGGGAAGAGAAGGAAATCGGGGACAAGAGGAAGACTAGCAACTGAAGGAAAAAGTTATCATGAAATAGCAGTGAAAAACAGTGGAATCCAATAACCCTAAATGCTTCCTATCTGATAAGATGCTCTTAGGAGATTATTATCAACACCTAAGAAGAAAGTACTACTCTACCAACTCTAGGAACACTGGTAAATGGGCAGACTAAAAGAAATATCAAAAGTGAGTGAGAACTGAATTTATGGTAGACCTTGACTATATAGTAGATGGTAAGTTACTCTGGGGATGAATAAAGAATGACAAAGCTGTATTTCAAATGAGACCTACTCAAATCTCAAATCAAATAAATAATGCCCAGATAAGCCTTTGTAAAAAGAATGACTCCAAGCATTTTTTTTATTTAAAGGATAAATCCCAGAAGGTGACTTGGCTCTAGCTATGAAGCTATGTTCTATCTTACAAGAAAGCCTGGAGTGAGATCCTTAAAAGATAAGAGGTAATCACATTGAGATAAAATAAAAGAGAACTCAAAGACCTAAGACTATAAAACTCCTACAAAAACATAGAGGAAAATCTTCATGACATTGAACTTGGCAATGATTTCTTCGTTATAACAGCAAAAGCATAGGAAACAAAAGCAAAAATAGACAAACGGGACTACATCATACTTAAAAACTTTTGTGCCTCAAAGTACCCATTCAAGAGAATGAAAAGGCAACCTACAGAATGGGAGAAAATCTTTTCAAATCATATACATGATAAAGGGTTAATATCCAGAATATACGAGGAACTCCTATAGCTGAACAACAAAGCAAATAGCCCAATTAAAAATGAACAAAGAACTTAAATAGATATTCCTCCAGAGATGATATACAAATGGCCAACAAATGAAAAGATGCCTCAACATTACTAATCATCAGAGAAACGTAAATCACAACCACAAGAGATATTATCTCACACCCATTAGGATGGCTACTATTTAAAAAAAAATGTCAGCAAGTATGTGGAGAAATTGGAACTCTTGTACCCTATTTGTGTGATTATAAATGGAGCAACTGCTATGGGAAATGGTATGGAGGTTCCTCAAAATATTAAAAGTAGAACTACCATGTGATCCAGCAATCCCACTTCTGGATATATACCCCAAAGAATTGAGAGCTGAGTTTCAAAAGTTTCAAAGAGAACACCCATGTTCATAACAGGGCTATTCACAATAGCCAAAAGGTGGAAGCAAGCCAAATATCCATGCCCAGAGGAATGGAAAAACAAAATATAATATAGATACACAATGGACTATTATTCAGCCTTAAAAAGGAATATCCTATCACATGCTACAACATGGATGAACCTTGAGGACATTACGTTATGTGAAATAAACAAGTCACAAAAAACCAAATACTGTGTAGTTCTACCTACATGAGGTACCTGAAGTAGTCAAATTCATAGAAACAGAGAGAAGACTGGTGGCTACCAGGACTGGGTGAGGAGGAAAGGGGAGTTTCTGTTTAGTGCGTACGGAGTTTCAGATTGGAAAAGTCCAGGAGATCTGTTTCACAACAATGTGAGTATACTTCTTTGAGAGAGAGAGCATGAGTGCGTGAGTAGGTATGGGAGGGGCAGAGGGAGAAAGAGAGAAAGAATCTTAAGCAGGCTCCACACCCAGTCTGGAGACTGATGCAGGGCTCGATCAAACAACCCTGAGATCACAACCTGAGCTGAAATCAAGGACCAGACACTTAACAAACTGAGCCACAAAGGCACCCCCAACAATGTGACCATACTTTGCACTAATGAACTGTATGCTTAAAAAGTTAAAATGACAAATTTTGCACTATGTGCCTCTTACCACAATGAAAAAAAGAAAAGGAGAGAAAAAGAACTCAGGACAACATGCTATTTCTTTAATAATTGCCATCATCAGCGTAGTATCATTGGTGCGTCAACAGACAGTCCAAATGAGGGTAAAAGCTAGGACAGTTTCTATCTGGACCCATTTTACCTCTTGGAAAAAGAAATCAGTGCCAAGTTAATCCCAGGACAAAATCTCTTCTACATCCACATTACTCGTGATGGTACCAACCAGTTCCCAGCAGCAATGGTTGCCACCTTTGTCTGCTCCATAGACTTGACTGTGATTTTACATAGCCTAGTTACAAAGACTAAATACCCAGCTAAGTATTTGCTGCACTAAATCTGAAATAACTTATGTGCAAAGACATCCTTAGCTGGCACCAAAGAAGTTTTTAAAATCAGGTTATAGATGCCCTAAAGATAAAATGCTCATAACAGCTGAATCACTCAATTATTGTGGAGATGCCATAATCTGGTATTTGAAGACACTGGTTGCTAGAGAGAAGAGGGATCAGCTATGTCGCATAGCCATCAGCCTGGTACCAGTGAGTCTAATCTAACAGAGCAATGTCTTCCGGGGTGAGCTTTCAGAACTTATGTGAGCAGGAAGTCTGCAATGTGAGAAGTAGACATTGCACTATATCCCAAAGGACAGATCTCCTGAGATGCTTCCCTGGGGTGGCACCAGGCTACAGTGCATTCTGCCAGCCCCCCTTAGAATCACACAGCTGTTAATCTGGCATCAATAATCACTCTCCTTGGACAAGCAGCTACTCGCTAGGCAGTTCATTTCTATTCAGGTCGTGAGGAAGAAATCACACTATTCATTTACTAATCTAGTAATGGTTTGTACGTTTCCTAAATAGATTTGACCTGCATATGTGATTACTGTCTAACTTTCCTGGCACTGGAATATATCTCTAGGAGAAAACCAAGTCAGTTCGGGCATCTCAGTTGGAATCCCAGCTCTTACACTAGCAACAGTGTGACCCTGGCCAAATCATTACCAATGGAGCCTCAGATCTGTCATCGGTAAAACAAGACCAATAACAAGACCAATAGCTCTTCCATAGGGATGTCATATGGATTAAATTAAAGAACCTATATCAGAACCTGGCCCATAATAGATGCTGATGAGAAATCATTTCCCTTCCCTCTTCCTTACTCTAGAGCAGGGATCAGCAAATTTTTTCTGTAACAGATAGTAAATATTTTAGGCTTTGCAAACCATCAATCTCCATCACAACGACTCAATTCTGTCATTGCAGCCCAAAAGCAGCCACTGATGAAGAGTATAGCTGTGTTCCAAGAAAACGTTATTTTAAAAATTAGGCATTCGCAAGCTATAGTTTCCAATCCCTATTACTTATACCACATAAGACTCACCCACTAAGTTAATCTTTCATCATTCTGTTTGATTTCATCTGCTCCAGACAGGCCCTCTCCTCCTTTCTTCTCATTTCTTTTACTCTATTTCTTGAATGTTCCACAACAAATGGATCTAGCTCAATGGTTTGACTAATTTTTTCACTTTTTATTTTAGGCCTTGAGAAGCCCCCACGGTAGGTGAACACTCAGACCTGAAATGTTCAAATACTTCATCCACACAACAGGTTGTGGGAAAAATCAACCATATCTGAGCAAAACCTCCTTAACTCCCACTGAGATATTGGGAAAGGAACATCCCTTAGGAACTCATAGAGTTAACGGAGGAATTTTTATTTGAGGAGGAGAATAGGCTGTGACTTATTTCTCAGGTTTAAAAATATTGCTTAATAAATATTTTTTGTATAAATATTTTGTTTGTATATGTGTAAATATTTTGCTTGTATATGTGTAAAGAAATTCTTACAGGACATATAAACTAAAACAACAGAGATCACCTTCAATGTGGTGGAGGGCCAAGATGGGGAAAAGGGAGAGAAAGAGTTTCCCTCTCTCTCTGGGCGCCCTCCACTCCTCACACATGCTCTCTCTTTCTCTCCAAAATTAATAAACCTATATCTTAAAGATTTTATTTATTTATTTGATAGGAGACAGTGAGAGATTACAAGCAGGGGGAGCAGCATAGGCAGAAGGTGAAGCAGGCTCCCTGCTGAGCAGAGAGCCTGATGCAGGACCTGATCCCAGGACTCTGGGATCATGACCGGTGCTGGAAGCAGAGGCTTAACTGACTGAGTCACCCAGGAGCCCCTGGATATTTTTAAACATATATGTTTTTAAGCCATGTGAATACACTATGTATTCAAAAAAATTAATTCTCCTACAGAATGAAAAAAATTAAAAATTAAAAGGAAATCTTTTCACATTCACAAAACCAGCCCATTATAAGAAAGACTCAAATGTGAGGGGAGAGAAATCATGGGAACCTAGGGTGTCTTAGACACTTGTCATTCAGGTGTTATCTTAGGGATTCTATCACAGCCCCATAAAGTCCCGAATGTGATAGTGGGCTTTTACGTGCCTTCTACTCTGCATTCTGAGAAAAGACGGGAGCACTTGGTACATGAAGGGAGGAGAAAACACACCACTATCCATTTGGGGGGGGTGGAATCAGAAGCAGGATGTATTCTTCAGTATTTTATAATTTTTTCATATTAGGCCAACATTCTTCCTGTGGAGTTCCACACTCCCTCCCTTCTTGTCTCAGCGTGTGCCATATGTATACATTCTGCCCAGCCACCTCTATCTCTTTTTCTATTGAGTTTTTTCTTTCTGCCTTCAAATAAGCTTTAATGTTTTTCTAAGTGACACTTTTATTGGACTTTAGTTTCAACTCTCATCCTTTGCCTCATACTGCTTTCTAAACCCAATTCCTTGAGCTATGAATGATTCTCTCACTTCTTAATAATCTATAATCCAGCTTCTACCTCCACTCTTTCATTGAGTCCATTTTTCTCTAAGGACCTCATTGACTGTCTCAACCAAATATAAGGTTGCTTCTTTTTCTTTGTTGGTATTCTTCTCCATCTACCTTTTGCAGAGAACAAAGCTAACATCCATCTTAGACCCCTTCTCCCCCATTTGCTTAACACCCAAGAATCCTCTCTGTCAAGTGGACCTCTTCCTTACTCCTTCCTCATAACTGGGCTACAGCTTGAGTCTCAGTTCCCACCTTTCTTCTCTTCTCCACCTGTCCTCACTCTCTCAGGGAATTCATCTGTCCTCAAGACTATCTAGTGGGAACCGTAAAGCACATGGAGCACATGACTTATTAACTGGGCACCCTAGGAAAAGTGATTTCTCTCTGCACTCAGTTTCATCCACTTTAAAACAGGGATTCATGGGGCGCCTGGGTGGCTCAGTCGTTCAGTGTCTGCCTTCGGCTCAGGTCATGATCCCAGCGTCCTGGGATCGAGCCCCGCATCGGGCTTTCTGCTCAGCGGGAAGCCTGCTTCTCCCTCTTCCACTCCCCCTGCTTGTGTTCCCTCTCTCACTGTGTCTCTCTCTGTCAAATAAATAAAATCTTAAAAAAAAAACAAACAGGGATTCATTCACTCATTCTATTGACAGTCTTCACTGAGCACTTAGTATGTGCCAGACACTGTTAGAGGTACATTAGAGTCATTAGCAAACTAAACAGATGGATATTCCTTCCCTCACAGAGCTCCCATTCCAGCAGGGGGAAACAGTAAACACACTAGAACAATAAACATACCAAACATACCAAACCAGATTTATATAAAATGACAGAATACAGTGAGAGCTGTAGAAAAAATTAAAAGGGTTCAAGCTATACCCTTTTTTTTTAAAGATATATTTATTTTAGAGAGATGAGGGGAGGCAGAGGGAAAAGAGAGAGAACGCTGATCTTACAACCCTGAGATCATGACCTGAGCAGAAACCAAAGGGCAGACACCCAAATGACTGAGCCACACACGTACCTCATAGGTTATACTTTTAAAAGGTGGTCAGAGTAGGCTTCCCTAAGAAGTCAATATTCCAGCAAATTCAGAAGAGGTTTAAAAAATTAGAAATGAGAGCATCTGTAAGAGTGTAGGCAGAGGGAATTGACAAAGATCCTAAAGGCATGGGCCTGCCTGGCTTATTCTAGGAACAGCAGAGGCCAGTGGGAAGGCGGGGAAGTGAGCATGAGGAAGAACAGGTAGAAATCAGGTCAGAGAGGAAATCAAGGGAACAGTCTATGTAGGGCCTCTGAATGCAACAGGGGCTGTTGTAGGGTTTTGAGCAGAGGGGTGATATGATCTGATTTATGTTTCAAAAGGATCATTCTGGCTGCTGTGCTAGAAAGACTATAATAGGAATAGGATGGGAGCAGAGAGACCAGTTAGGAGGCTAGCACCAGAATGGGAACACTGGAAGGGGGAGAGAAGTGGTCCATTTTGGATAATAAAACCTACCTTGTAGGGCTGTTTGAGAATCCTATGAAAAAATTACTGCAGGTAAAGTGCCTAGTAGATGCCTGATGAAAAGATGTTAAGTAACACCTTCTCTTATTATGTTATACTTACAGGTAGAATAGGTTCTCTGGGTCACTATAAGTAGATCAAAGCTAGAGTGTGATATCCAAGGTCAATTGATCTGGGGTAGGCAGCTGCCCCACTGAAGTGATAAAGGGAGGCTGGACTGACCAAGGGGCTTAATCTTCATTTAGCCTTTACTTCATATCCCAACTCCAGGATGGTATTTCCAATTGCCTACAAGACACTTCCTCTTAACAGTTTTATCATATAATCAATATCAATGTACCTATTTTTTAAAGTTAACTGCTTCACCTCTACCTCAAGCCAGCTACCCATCCAAACACTTTCTTCTATAAAAAGATACACCAGTCCTCAGAGGCTGGACACTTGGCTTCATCCTTGCAGAATAATGGAAACAAAACATGCTACCACTGGAAGCTGGTATTGTGGCCATGATCTGCTTAAAAGATCTCTATTTACAAAAGAAGAAACAAGGCCCAGAATGAAACATGACTAGCCATGGGTCTCTCCAGGCTTTAAGGATGGAGCAAGGCTTAGACCCAGTTTTCTGGATCCTGCTTCCTTCAGCAGCCTTCCCCACCCATGCCTGTCACACATCAGAGCACTCCCCTAGACTGGCTGCCACAGGCCAGTTACCTCTGCCCTGGTCACCACCACAACTGCCATGACCTCCCTCCTGTTACTGTCAACTAAATCTTCCAGAAAGGCTACCGAAGGCTGTGACCTACACTGCTTTTGGTGTGCTGGCTTGGCTCTGAGTTCAAACCCTTACTCTAGAATTACTAGCTGGGAGGCCTAAAGCAAGTTTTCTAACCCTGTTCTGCTTTCATTCTGCTTTCACCTCTTCACCTGAAAAAGTCCTACCTCCCCCCAGGACTTAAATAGAATAAGGCATGTGAAGCTCTTATCATGGAGCCAAGCACAAAATTAGAGCCCAAGAAGCATTAGTTACCGTGGATTTTATTCCTTCCTTCAGTCAATTGCAGAGAAGCTACCAAGGGTGCTGAGGGAACACATTCTAACTGCCTCATACTGGCCTTCGGGGCCTTGGAGCAACCAGGTCTCTTACATGTACGGGAACTTTGCTGCTCTCCATTCACAGACCTTCCAGTCAGGACAGCTCTCTGAGCCTGCACCCCCCATAAACATGCCCATTCTCAGATCCACCTGTGTTCTGGTTTATGCTCCTCCTGCCTGAAATAGCCACTGCCCTTCTCTCTGTCTTAATCCTGGCATTCTCTTCAAAACTCCACTGAAGGCTTGGCCCTTCACAAGAATTTCCCAGGCAAATCCTGGCTCCACTGACATTTTTTTTTTCCAGTACCACAGTATTTACATGTAGTATATATTGATCACTTCCTTACTGAGACATGGGAGGATTTAGTTAATGGTCTGGGCTCTAGGGCAGGCTGTCTGGTCTCTCGGTCTCCTTATCCATACAATGGGGTTAATATTGGGTTGTTGTGAGAATTGGATACATAAATTCTTAGTAAAAATAATCATTAATATATGTTATTATTACATATCACCATTAACTTTTCCTTGGTTTTAAACACCTTCATTTTCTTCCTCCAGGTTAGCCTGTCCATGTGTACTATACTAAATCTAGTGTCTTAAAATCACAGCTTAAATTATGGAGCTCAGTCCAGTGCTGAGAAAATTCTCGGATGAGAATTTTCACATCTGTCCTCAAAGATTTCATCTAATAATCCATTCTAAAAGTAGAGATTTGGGGTGCCTGGGTGGCTCCATCATTTAAGTGAATGGACTCTTGATCTAGGCCCAGGTCATGATTGAGACCCTCATTGGGCTCCGTGCTGAACGTGGAACCTGCTTAAGATTCTCTCTCTCTCTCTCTCCCTCTCCCTCTCTGCCCTGTCCATCTGCCCCCCATCCCATTTCCCCACTCTCATTCTCTCAAAAAAAAATAAATAAATAAGATAAAAGTACAGATTTACCCCAAATATTAACTCCCCATCTCAGAGCCCATGGGCAATACACAGTATAGGCAGCATGGATTATTAGCCAGGGACCTCAAAAAGGAGAAAGACTGAAAGAAAATAAAGATCCCCCCAAATTAGAAACATCTGGTCCATTTCTACAGAGAGTTAACACTGGGAATGGTAAGCTATTCTGGGGTTAGAACAAACAAATCAAAAATCAGTGAGGATAACTGCAACATCCCATTAACGTATTCCTGAGGTACTGGTGTGTGCACGGCTACTGTTCTACACTATTTTGCATTCCACTCAAAGGAACCCATCATTCGTCAGGAGCCAGGTTAGGTGTGAGCAACATCAACAGAGATTCCCGCACCAAGCAGGGACACATCAAACTAATGCCCAGACAAGATACATACTCTGCCACGATGCAGTGATCATTGTGCTTTATCTTTTCTTCTTTGAGGAATCAGGCTTATCAAACATGGCAACGCTTTTTATAGTGAGGGTGTAGAGGGACTGACTTTTTCCCAGCATCACTTCCAAAGATCAGGCAAGAAATCTTGCAAGTTAGGAAGACCACCTTACCTCTATTTTTTCCCATATGGCTTCATAGTTGTCTTGGTGTTGAATATCTTGCATCAGTTTCTGAATTAAAGCAGACTTTGTGGCAGAATGGCTCTCATTTTTCTCAGAGGATGCAGCCCTCTCTGACTTCTCGTCGATGTATTTTTTCATACCAGAGAGAGGCATGCACAACTCCTCATCAGAAAGAATGTCACTCAGGGGCCCAGACTCCATGCTTTCCCCCAGGGAAGAGGCTATGTCACTGGACGAGGTAGGAGACACTCTGCCTAGCCTCGTGTGCTTCTTCTTGACATGGTACGTTGGATAGATCTCAGAATCCGAGTTCATTTCAGACAGTTCCCAGTCATCAATATTTTGGATGGTTTCTCCTCTGGGTTTCTGAGGCAGAAGCTTCGTGAGGTTCTCCAACTTCAACGCTAGGACTTCAGTCTGCTTCAGGTGAGAGGGCAGTGCTAGGTACTCATCAGAACCATACCAGGCCTCCACCACCTGGCCATTCCTGGTGACCTGACTTGGGGAGGAGGAGTAACGTTTTTTGCTTTCGTTTTTTGAAAGAAGGGGTACTGGAGACACGACATTGTCTGAGCCAACAGAGGATTCGCTACTTTGAGTAAAAGGCGGAGAACTGGATGTTTCTGACCGCACTGGCAGTTTGGCATTCCAACTCCTCCGACGGCATGGCTCGAGGGAGGATGTCGAAATGGAATCTGTTTCTGGCCCCTCCACAGCCTTGGGGGTACCTGAAGGAATTCCATTTGGCACGACTGAGCTCTTCGTGCTCTCAGCTTGGTTGCCTGAGCCCGTCCCCCGCTTCGGAGTTCGGCATGGGGGCACCTCTGCTGGGGCCTTGTGCGGCTTTTTAAGTCGAAGTTTCTCTTTGTGGCAGTCACTAAGCCTTCCCAGGCTGGAGGATATTTCCTTGATGTGACTTTTGACGGTGTTTTCAAGATTCCCCTCCCCCACCTTGTGCAAACACTCATAGGACTGGCTGGCAGCAGAAGGGCTGCTGGGGTAGGAAGACTGTAACACCAGACAAAGCTTGGATCTGTCAGGAGGGTCCACCAGAGAGGGGGTGCTTCTGCTCATCTCGGGCTTGAGATCAGCCAGCTGCTTCTTTCCATCAGTGCCTTTCAGATTATTCTTAAAATTTTCCTCTTTAAGGAAAAGCCCTCTTTTTGGCAATGTGGGCTGCGTGGGAGAGTCCTCATTGTAATTAAAGCAATCTCGGATGGATCGCTTGGGAGTTGCATTTTCACAAGGCTGAGTCTGTTGGTTCCTTGTCTCAGGCTGGGAGGAGGAACTGGCTTCTGGCATCACGGCCTTAGGAGGGGACTGATCGGCATTTGTCAGAGCTTCCCCGGAAGATGACGTTCCGGACACTAAGCCTGGTGGCTCCTCGACTGTCAAAGCGCTGTCCTCCTCACGTCCCCCTTTGTCATCTGCTGAAAGAGACACTTGAGATGCCTCCTCACCAACCACTTTGCCACAGCTATATGCGTTGGGGTCAGCGGCCACCGAGAGTAACCCAACGCTTCGGATGAGCTCGGGGAACTCCTTTTCCATCTCACTGTAGCTCCAAGAGTCAAAGGGTTTGGTTTTGACCTGGCTAGAGGTCATGTCCCCTAGGCCACCGAGCAAATCCTCACTTGGACTGTAGTCAGACAGTTCAAATGCAGTAATACCACAATCCAGAGATAAGTAATTTTGAGAGCATTTGATAGTTAACTGTCCTGAGTCGTCCACTTCTGTTAGAGAATCAAGCCGGCCCTGAAACAGACAAGGGCAACAGTTTCAGTAAATGCAACATCAATTATACTCAACTGCTGTTCAGTTGAAATTTCAGCAGAGGCCACTGTAAAGGTCAAAAATTCAGCAGTCCCCATTGCTTCTGGTTTAACATACAGAAAAGCATACTGATCAATTATATTGCTTTATATAGTATCCTGTTCTTAAATATTTTGAGACTTTTCTTTAATCTGGAGAATAGAGGCTTGACAGAAAGAGTCAAGGTTAAGCCAAAAATATCCACTCTTGACTTAACTTTCCACTTTAAAATAGCCTGTAGTTCATTTAATAAGCATTTCTTATGTGGTGCCTTAAGTAATAAAATTCTGGGAACAAAGTAATAGAAGACTAAAATCTCCACGAACTGATCTGCTTTGCATATTGCTATCACTCCAGCACTTACCACAGTGGCTAGCTTATAGAAAATCCTCGATAAATACATTTAAATGGTATAATTAGTTACACTAAGTCTGTCATGTTAACTTTTTATTCACAAATCACAGGAAGGTGAACTACTGAATTTGCATATACCACAGAAACATTTCAGGACCAGTTCCCATTTGTACCCACCCTTTTGAAGATAAACACAGGTAATCCTGGAGAAAAGTAATGAATACCGAAACTTACCATCTTAGTCCCTGTCCCCTCTCTCTGCACGCATTTTTCTCCCCAACTCCCATTTGTGTATGTTACATACTAACTGCCTCCCTCCCTTGTTATTTATAATTCAAGATAGGCCCGTTTGATTTGAAACGCCCATATGCTAAAGAATAGTTTTACAAGTAAGTATTTTTAATTTTTAATCTTTAATTATATAATGAAGGCTTCTGTCTCATCACTAATGCAGTTTCTTTCTTTCTTTCTTTTTTTTTAAGATTTACTTATTTGAGAGGAGGGGCAGAGGGAGAGAGAAAACCCTCAAGTCAACTCCTCACTGAGCAGGGAGCCCGATGTAGGGCTTGATCCCAGGACTCTGAGATCATGACCTGAGCCGAAATCAAGAGTTGGCTGCTTAACTGACTGAGCCTTCCAGGCACCCCTCATCACTAATGTGGTTTCTAATACCACACAACAGATGAGGAGATTTTTTACTGATGATTTGCTTAAGATAGAAGAGCTTGGGAACCCTTTTATGCTTACCAGCTAAGAACTGGTTGATCTGATCTAGCCTCTTAGGAGATGAAGAAAGGAAACTGAGAAGTGAAGGGTTGTTATATCCCAGACCTCTCTTCTACTCAAGGAGGAAGCAGATGAGCAAAGTGAAGCCAGAAGTCATGTGGCTGCTGAACCCTGTGTCCTTTCAGCCAGGTTATCCCAAGATCTGGTCACTCTGGGACTTCACACTGGGTTGTTGTTCATTTGTGCATTTTGCTTTTGGAAATTTTCTCTCCCATCACACCTTTACCTTGCCTTTATCTCCTATTCCTCTCACTGGTATGCCACAATATCCAGATAAATAATAATAATAAGCCTCATTTAACTTTTCTAAACCTCAGTTTCCTCATGTATAAATGAGGATGGTTGATTACGACTACTGCTTTTTCATTTAATCCTCACAATAACTTTCTTCTGGGGTCTGTACTATTGTCCCTGTTTTATATAAGAGGAGCCCAAGCTAAAAGAAGGTACATAACTAGCATATGGCCTCACATCTTAAGGGCCAAACTGGGCCTTAAAAGGAGGCTTTCTGACCTACAATGCACACTCTGACACCTGTATGGTAATTTTCTCTGATTTAATTGGATACTATTTTAAACAGACATACCCCCCTCCTCCAGTTTGTTCTCCACATTGCCACATTGTAAAGAGTAACTTTGGGGCTCCTGGGTGGCACAGTTGGTTAAGCATCCAACTCTTAGTTTTGGCTCAGGTCATGATCTCAGGGTGATGAGATTGAGCCGTGTCAGGTTTTATGCTCACAGGGAGTCTGCTTGGAATTCTCTCTCTCCTTCTCCCTTTGCCCCTTTACGGATTGCAAACATGATGCTTTAACTGCTTTATTAGCTTCCTACTGCTGGGTTAAAAACCCAAACCCTTCCGAGAACAGACATAAAGAGGCCTGTCTCAAACCATACTCCCCTCCCTGGCTGCACCCAACCAGTGTTCTCCTTTCAGTCTTTGAATATAACGAATTCCTTCTGCCTCAGGGCTTTTGCACATGCTATTTTCCCTCTGTCAAGAAAGCTTACAACATCTCTTAACTTACAACATCCCTTAACTAGTTTAACTCTTATGCGCCCCTCAGATTCAGATCAAGCTTCACTTCTTCAAGACTCTAAACTCCCACCTAAGTCAGAATTTTTCTTCTTGTAAGCTCTCATAAAATTATGATGTTTTCCCTTTAAGCATTTATCTCAATCTGTAAATAAATACTATTGTGATTATTTGATTAATTTGTTTCTCCCATTGGTTTGTAAGCACCACAGGAGTATAAACCACAAAGAAAATTGTTGACTCACTGAACACTTGCAACATTTAGCATGGGTATGTGCATAGAGTAAGCAATCACAGATGTATCTGTTGAATAAATGAATGCATGCATGAATGAGGACGTTTTGGAATGTAACTCTATGCCTTCGTGTAATTTCTTGCCCTGATTATGTAGTTTTAGTTGACTCTAGTGATTAAAAGCCCAAGTTTCAGAGTCAAATTCTGGCTCTACTGGTAATTAGCCAAGTGACCATGAGCCAGTAGGCTGATGTCACTAAACCTCATTTCCTTCATTTGCAAAAAGCAAATGATAAGCCTTGTCAAGAGCTGTTTTGAGTCTTAAAGGAGATAATATATGTAAGACATAAGTCTGGTATGTGAATACATGCTCATGGAATGTTCACTCTTACCACTTATTATATTATTACTTTTACTAATCAAATATATTGAGGGGGCAAGTTTCATCAAAATGAGAGGTATCCGTATGCTAAATTACACTGCACAAAAATGGGAAACCAGTACTAACTGCCAATCTCAATAAAAATGACCTAAATGGAGGGGCGCCTGGGTGCTCAGTGGGTTAAAGCCTCTGCCTTCGGCTCAGGTCATGATTCCAGGGTCCTGGGATTGAGCCCCACATTGGGCTCTCTGCTCAGCAGGGAGCCTGCTTCCTCGTCTCTCTATGCCTGCCTCTCTGCCTACTTGTGATTTCTGCCTGTCAAATAAATAAATAAAATCTTTTAAAAAATTACTTAAATGGAATTATGTGGCTTTTATGCTTCATACCTGGGACCAAACACTTTAAAGAACAAAGTCAGAAGCCAAAACCACTAAGGAATGAGCCAGCCAAACAAAAGTCACACTTTATGCAATTTTTAAGAAAGTAATATGGAAACCCTTATTGAAAAGCAGGTTGTATTTATTTAAATTTTTTAATTCAGTTGTCCAGTACTCAGAACTTATTCCCCCACACAGTTAGTATTATAAATGATGGCTTAATTCCCAAGCTATCCCATAAGTTGGTATTAAAAGTTGGTATCTAACTAGGGCATTAAGGAGGGCACATGTTGTGATGAGCACTGGTTGTCATGCATAACTAATGAACCATTGAACACTACATCAAAAACTAATGATGTGCTATATGTTGGCTAACTGAGCATAATAATAAAAAAAAAACAAAAAAAAACAATAAATAACTAGTTGAAATCTGTATTTATTTTCTATCATTTTTTATCATAAAATTACAGCACTGCAGCTACTTAAGTAAGGTGAAAGAGGTTTTAAGTCAAACTGTTTCTATGATGAGTAGAGAAAAAGAAATTTGAGAGTTCAGGTAAAAATTAGGCCTCTACAACTGTCAGTCCTGTTTCTATAGCCCTGGGAAAGAATCTGGTGTCCACTGTGGTGGTCACCAGACCCCTAAGATCAGGAATACTGTTATACTTGAAAATAACTGGAACTCAATAAAAGATATTAGATGAACATATTGTATGAGACTACATTTCAGATAACAGGGTATGGCTAGGTTTTCCTAAGTCTTCCCCTGAAGATCCCTTCCCTGGTCAGTCCTTTGGTTGGAAAAGAAAATACCACACTCAAAAATACTTGGTGCCCCAAAGGGAACCCTCTCCTATCCTGTTCCCAACAAGGCCAACTATTTCCATGCATGGCTTACTGTCACTCAGGGGGTAACTATTTTTTTTTTTAAAGATTTTATCTATTTACTTGACGGACAGAGACCACAAGCTGGCAGAGAGGCAGGCAGAGAGAGAGGGGGAAGCAGGCTCCCCGCTGAGCAGAGAGCCCGATGCGGGGCCCGATCCCAGGACCCCAGGATCACGACCTGAGCTGAAGGCAGAGGCCTCAACCCACTGAGCCACCCAGGTGCCCCAGGGGGTAACTATTTTTAATAAGACTGCATTTTTAATGTGGAAAAAATCCCTCCCTGAAAAACAAACAGAGAACGGCACACAGCATATCCATTTCATATCCTAAGGACCAAATGATAAGCATCCACCCAGGCATTGTTTTTAACACAGTTTATTATTAACAGTGTTCTTCAAAAGTACTTTCTCTAGATTTCAGCATGCAGAGGCAATTTTTAAAAAAGAAAGTTCTCTGAAGTATCCCAGAGCAGATGAATAATGAGTTTCATTTCTTAAAATATTGCTTAGTAATACTAATATTTTTAGCTCCGTGGCTTTGCTCTGGACCACTGTCCCAGACAGTTTTTTAAGGCATGTAAGTAATAGTCTCAGGTGGGCAGAGAGGTGGGGAAGAGTGCATGTTGTTTTTATAGTCCTTTTTTACTTCAGAAATATCACATTTAATTATGTAGTGCTATTAGCTGTGTCACGGCTACCTAACAATGTCTCAACGCAAATATACCTCCATTTAATATGCTATGAAGCAGTTTCTCAGATGAAGCTTATGTTTTGTGGAGATGGCAATTAATTCACTTTATTGCTGGCTTCAATCTTCTCCGAGACATCAAGGAAACTCTCCCCCACGCCCCCAATTTGAAACAAAATTTTTGCTTTGTTCCTCACCGATAATTAACTTAACTGAAGCTCTAGTTCCAAATGTCTTCTTTAGATCTTTCTTTTTTTTAGCACTACATTTTGCTACCAAAAATATGAGATAATATTCATAATTTAGAGACTTGAAGATCTCCCTATTAAAATGCCCCCAAAGTTCTATCAGTGTCCACTGTTACCTCAAGATCAGTTTTGTACACTGACTTAGTGTTCTTACTGAGAAGAGTTGGAAATAGAATTTTACTGTTTTAATCATGCATACAATAAAAAATTTTGTATGCCCTTTACCCCTTCCTCCCCTAATCTCATTACATGGTGTTTGTTGCTCTTCAACTACTAACATATACGTTCACAGACCTCTTAACCAGAATCCCACAAGCCCCCTGAGTCTTTAGACCACATGAACTAGATTCTTGATCAGATTCCTTTTAGGCCTACCATGCTGGGATTCTATGGTTCTGAATATGTTCTGGAGAGCAGCAATGGACTGAGAGAAGCAAATAATGAGAGGGAAATGGAAAGCAAAGCAAAGTTTACCTTCTTATAGGCAAGGGGAAAATACACAAAAATATTTTAATGTTTTATTTATACTATAGTAATTATTTTAAGAATCTCCATTTTCTACAGGCTAAAACTATAAGCCAAATGATTAATTTCCAAGATAAATCCTTGTCCACCAACCTAAAATTTTATCTCCCTCTTCTGTCCCTAAAGCAGTGATTATCTGCATTATTTAATTCAATTCAACTCATTAGATTTTTATTTACAGTGATACAAATAAGGTGCTATGGGAGATAGAGATGATTTTAATCTGGTACCAACACTCATCTAGTTCTAATCTAGCATGTACTCTGTCATGATATAAATGGACCTATGACAAAGGCTCATAGAAGAATACACAAAGTGCTTCAGGAACATGCTCTGAAAAGACAAATGCATTCCCACAGAGAGGATAAGAATCATGTGGGTAAAGTGCTTACTTACCATACCATCTGGTATGTGGTAAGCCTTAATCATTGTTTGCTCTTGTGTTCATATTATTAACAGTTATCACTACCTGTGTCATATTACCTCTCTAAACCTCAGTCCTATTACCTGTAAGATGGACATAATAATATCATCTGTTAAATAAGAACAACAGCACCCTCCCTTCCTACCTCCTAAACTGTTTTGAGGATCTAACAAAAATATGAAGGTGATTCCTAAAATGGATTAATCACCTTTGAATGCCTAGTGCCTTATATATATAGTAGGAGATTGATAAATATTTAGGGGAGATAGAAAGGAAATCAGGAAGGAAGGGAGGGGCAGAGGAAAGGAGGAGGAAAGAATTACTATTATTACAACAAAGCTCAATTAAGAGATGGTCTTGCTTGTTCTATTTAATTATTCCTGGATTTATGTCCTTAGGTAGTCACTGAACCCCTCTCAGATTCAGTTTTTCCATCCATAAAATAGAACCATTTTTAATATCTCTTGCCCTCCTTACTAAATGAAACAATAAATATAAAGTACTTATCAAAGTATCTGAAATATAAAAAATTTCAGTACAACACATTTTTCACACGATGTTGAGCTTTACCCCATTTTTTTTGTTTAGTTGGTTGGTTTTGTTTTAGCAAAACATTTGCTAATTTGCTTAAAAAATATGTTCTGTGTCATATTTAAATAAAAGAAACTTATGCATTTTGTTTTTGCAAAGACAGAAAGAGAGAGAACTTGCCACTTTCTCAACTTTCCTTATTCTTTAATGTGGTTCAGAAACTCAACTAACTTACAAAAAGAGAAAATGAATTCACTTTCACTGGAAGGACATCTACTATTTCCGTTTATCAGCCTGTTTTATGCATTTCCCTCTTCATTCTATTAATCTTTTGTACCTTAATTTGTTCTGATAAAGTTTAGAATTTTATCCTAATTCCCTTCCTGTTTTCCACAATCCCAGTGTGCTTGCTGGCAGAAACAAACAAAACCAAGCAGTTTTTGAAATGTTCTCATGGAGTAGAGGCACAAACAAATAGGATCCGGTTTCTATAGTTTTAGGAAGGTTGGTAATGGAAGCAGTGCTTTAATTCATAGGAAAATATCCACAAAGTAGATGGCTAAGAACCTACCGTTCTTTTACCCCAAACACAACATATTCTTGCATATTTAGGATAGAACTAAAGAATTTCAAATATGAAAATGCACAAAATTGTTTCCAATCAAATCTGTAAATAACAGTTGAGCTCACACTGTGAGACCCATCATGGACACTATTTAATATAAACTCAAAACATAAAGCAGTGACCAGTGACAATTAGTTAGCCTCAGTGGCTTTTCACTGTTACCTGGACTATTCTCTTGAATGACACAAGTTCAAATCAGTACATGATGAATGTATTCCACAAAACAACAACGATGATAACAATGAGCCCTAACATACTGTTAAAGCTCCTGCTCGGGATGCCTGGGTGGCTCAGTTGGTTAAGCAGCTGCCTTCGGCTCAGGTCATGATCCCAGCGTCCTGGGATCGAGTCCCACATAGGGCTCCTTGATTGGCGGGGAGCCTGCTTCTCCCCCCCTCTCTCTGCCTGCCATTCTGCCTGCCTGTGCTCAATCTCTCCCTCTGACAAATAAATAAATAAAATCCTTAAAAAAAAAAAAAAAAGCTCCTGCTCTACAACAAAGAGTTAGTGATCAGTAAATGTTTATTTAATGAATAAATATATAAAATTAACTGGTTTAATCCAATGATTTCTTATGCCCCCCCCCCAGGAATAGAAAGTGGGCAGATCTGATGACCGATCAAAGCTGGATGTTGGACAGAGCCAGCAGGACACATAAGGAGGAACAATAACAACAACAAAAATATGTATAGATTAGGGATGGGAGGTAAATATCTAAAGAAGGAGCTCTTCAGAATGTAGATCTATCTTTCCCAATTCTCATCTCTAGCTCATTGGTGTACACCTCATGAATACCACATTTAGGGCAGAGTTAGACAGTCTGGGATTCTCTGTAGTCTCCCAGGACCACAAGAGGCCCAGTCAAGACCTCTCTAAGGATCCCATCTGGGAGGGATGGCATCTGGGCACTAACACACACACCCACGTATTCATTCTGTGATTTAAAAAAGGATTCTACAAAGTCTATATTACCTCCCTCACTGCCACAATAACAGGAAAAGCTGAATGAAAACAAAGAACATAAAGCTAAAAGTGAGCCCAGTAGATTTTGATTCTCATAAACTTCCAGGGCCTGTGGGGAATTTGTTACAGCAAGAGCATCATTATTATGAAAACAATAATCAACAAGTATAAATCATTTATGAGAATAGGCATAGATTTGTTTTGTGTTGCTGAAAATGTTGGAGCCACTGAAACATTAATTAATACTGAATTATGCAACACTCATTATAAAGTCTTTTAATCTTATTTATGTAAGTGTCTTACAAACTTCTACAATATATATTTTCCACAAAACCAAGGGTAGGGCACTAATATGGATGTCAAGAGCCAAGGGACTACACACATACACACACACACACACATAATGATTCTATATACCATCTCTATCTAGCTACACACACACACACACACACACACACACACAGAGCCCTTGCGTAGCACAATGCTTTGCTCCTATATATGCCAATTTTATGTGGGATTAGGAGAGTTCATTTGGATTCAGATTCATTGTGTTCATTCTTTTTTAAGATTTTATTTATTTATCTATTTACTTATTTATTTGTTTAAGAGAGGGAGAGAGAGAGTGCAAGTGGGGGTGGGAGGGAGGTGTAAAGCAAGAGGAAGAGGGAAAAGCAGACTCCCTGCTGAGTGTGGAGCCTGACACAAGGCTCAGTCTCACGACCACAAGATCATGACCTGAGCTGAAATCAAGAGTCGAATGCTTAATCGACTGAGCCACCCAGGCACCGCCACTTTGTTCATTCTTAAGCCATGAATCAAAAGTGACAACAACAAACTTTTTAAACTACTTTTAATATGAGTACAAAAAATCCAAATACATTGGCTGTGTAAAATTCTGAAGCTTATATGACTCATTGCATCCAGAATGATTTTTTTCCAAGTATGAATTTAATCATGTTAAATCCCCTAACAAACTATCCTGCTGTCCCTAAAATAAAGTCCAATTCTTCTAATATGACTTTACATCTTCATAATCTGACCTCTGCTTACCTATTAGTTCAAATCCTGGTGCTTGGAACTTTTGGTTCCAGTGTTGTCTACAGCTCTCTGAACCTGTCATTGTCTTACTTCTGGATCTTTGATGATGCCATTCCTTCTGTCTAGAACCTCTATTATCCACTCTAATCCTGCTTCTCCTTCACATCCCAGGTTGGACTCACTTCTGGTAAAGCTTTCCTGTCTGAGTTAAGTGCCTCTTCTCTGTCCTCCAGTGGCATCATCACAATCTACCCTTAATGTCTGTGCTTTTGTCTTTCTTGGGCACTAGGCTCCTTGAAGTCAAAGACCATATTTTGGTCACTCTGACATTCTTAGCACCTAATGCCTAGCCATAGTAAGTGCTCAATAAATATTTATCAAATAACTTTGGGGAACAAGAAGCCAGGTTAGCACCAACCACTATGGGCAAACTATCAGGTGTAAATTAACTCTGGTCTAAAGTTTTATTCACATTAGAAGTGCCCTAGCCTTCGGTCACAATCCCTAGATTCAGAGCCCAGCTCAGGACCTGATTATTTACTTACAAAGAATTCCTATCCCACACCTCTGAACTGAAAACACTCTCCAATGGTCACATCTGATAACACGTTACTTGGCTTCAAACACCCACCTCATTTGTCTCTTCGGAGAAAGCTTGCAGAATGTCCGTCTGCCTGGTGTAGTTGCCATTGGCGTCCTGCAGACCCTGCAAAATCCGCTCCCGCAGAACCAGCACTGAGACTCGGAGCTGGTGCCAGAGGAGCTGCACGGCGTGGATGTCCACAATCACATTGACGGAGTAGGACAGCAGCTTCAGGGAGAACTCTGTTTCCAGGAGCGCATGGATTTGCTCCACGTGATCTGAAATATCTTCACAAATGTCCTGCAGGAAAGAAACGCAGAATCTATGAAGACTGCTCAGCCCTATTCTAGGAACGGGGTGTGGCAGTGGGGAGTCACTCCTTCACTTGACACCAGTCAGGGCCCACAGGTCAGGCAGACCACATGCTGGATAACTTGCCTTTGTTTTAGATAAGACGCAGAGTGGCAGGCCGCATTCCTGGTCACTGGCCCTTCAGCACACGCAGGTAAACCGATCTTTCTCTAGACCCCAAAAATGCTACTATTCTTTCAGATTTAATGATTTCACTTTGAAAGTTTAGACAAGGTAAGAGGTCGCCTCACAAACCCACTACATTCTCTTTATTTCTTATTTGCAAGGGAGCCAATAGCTGTTTTCTGGGCTAATGGTGAGTCCCTCTGAGCACACACTATCTCAGGATAGAGACATCCCCCAGACCCCAAGCAGGAAGAAAGATGGGCTAGAACATGAGCTTCATGGGAACTCCCAACTATTCTCAGTGAGCCATGGGCTCTTTGGTGTAAGAGACAGCCATCACATTCCCACAATAACAGAGTTTAATATTTAAATTCATAAGGAATACTTAAATTTCAACCCCACTTTATAATCACAATCACTCCTTTATTGGAGTATAGTTGACATACAATGTTACATTGGTTTCAGGTGAGTGACATAGTGATTCAACTTCCTGGATGCTGTGCTGTGTTCACCGCAAGTGCAGGTACCATCCGTCACCATACAGCGCTATTGCAATGTCACTGACTATGCTCCCTAAACTATGCCTTTTATCCCTGATACTTATTCATTCCCTAACTAGAAGTCTGTATCTCCCACTCACCTTCTCCCCTTTGACCCTTTATCCCTCCCCCTTCCCTCTGGAAACCCTCAATTTGTTCTCTATATCTATAGGTCTCAAGAATTACTCTTGAGAAAGAAAGCCAGAAAAACCCCAAGGACGAAGAAAGACAAAAATACAGTTTTATTTTTAAGACCTGGACATTTTAAACAAAAACATTACTACATCAAAGTTTCAATCTCCTCCACTACTAGGTACTAAGATACTATTAGGTAGGCAGATGTGGTGTCTGATATGTCACTTGTCCTTACAATTTTCCAAATTTCCATTGTGCTGTCAGAGGCCCTAGCATGAAATGGGTAGCACTGATGGTAATATTTAGTGGAGCAATTTGAGTCCATTAAGCATCAAAGGGATGTACATGTCAGCTAAAAGTACTCAGTGATTCATTTTCAGTTATGCATCAGTGACTTTTTCTTAAATGGAGCTTTTATTATAATGATTTTTGTTAAGGCTAAAATTTTAGGATAACATTTGAGGTCTGAGTCCTATCAAGAGTATCCAAACTCACTCTGTGTTGGAAACATAACCTTTCAATTTCATATAATTCAATTACTTTTTTCTCTGAGAAGAACTAAAATGGAATCTGTATTTACTGTGTAACAGTAGGCAAAAAAAAATCTATTGAAGAATGATGGAAAGTTGTGCTGAATTTTTAGTAATAATGTATAATTTCAATAAATGTTGCAATATTATTTCTTAAAACCCAAGAACTAATTGGTGATAGTTACATAAGTTGGTGATAATAATTTGATGTAGATTAAAAGTTTAAAGAGATGTTAGAGTCCTAATTAGGTAAAATTCTTACAAATGTAGCCCATGAGCACGTGGAGTCCAAAAGAGATTTGGGGCAAAAATCACATTACCTTATCAACCAGTATATGGGAACCACTCGCAGCTGGATTAGCCAGTCTCTGCTGCCCTTCAGCACATGACGGCAGGCCTCTGCAGCTATCATCAAATATTCCAGATTGCCTGGGTCTCAACGGATGCCTGCTTGGAGCATCTCCTCCATTTGTCCCCTACACCTTTTATTCCTGATACCTCAACCTCGACCCCAAAGCAAATGTCCTGTGTCCTTAACCCTCTTAGGATGCTCAGGTCTGTGTAGTACTGTGTTACTTTGGGAAACTCTCTTCCTGCCACTGCTGATCTCTTCCAAATGCTCTGTACTTTCCTGGCTAGTATTTCCATTCCCTTGTAAAACAAACGAAAAAATAAACACTATCCTTTGTCACAGAACAATACATCTATCTCCTGCTCTTACCCAAACCTGACTCTGTCCAAGGTTCCTGCTTCCCCCACTGCCCTCCCACTGAAGGCTGTTCATTCTCCCAGCCCTCACCTGAGAGATGGGAAGCAAAGAGCTGATAGGGGAAGGGCAAGCCTCACTACTTCTTTACCACTTTCAGATCATTTTTCTTTTGTTCTCATACTAACACCCTTTGTTTTCACTAGGTGCCTGCTGTCTGCTAAGCCTCCCCGACTTCCTTCTTCACTTCTATTCTTCTCTTTCACTCCTCCACACTGAAGACTGCAGTAGCTCAGTTTTCCTCTCCATACCGAGAAGACCATTATCTTAGGTAACTTCAGTATTCACACTGATGAACCAATCAATAACCTAGCCTCAAATGTCCTTTATCCCACAAGACCTTCATATCCATTCCACTTGGATAACTCTCCGTCATAGCTCTACTTGTCATCACTCCACCTGTGGAATAATATCAGAAAGTTCCCCATGCCACCAACCTCTCTTTGTCTGATTTTTTCACTCTCATTCTCCCACTACAGGTGCCCCCCCCTTTGTTAAAGATTTTATTTATTTATTTGACACGGAGAGAGAGATCACAGGCAGGGGCAAGAAAGGGACAGAGGGAGAAGAAGAAACAGACACCCCTGAGCAGGGAGCCCAATGCGGGGCTCGATTCCAGGACCCTGGAATCATGACCTGATCCAAAGGCAGACACTCAACCAACTGAGCCACCCAGGTGCCCCAGTGCTCTTCAACCCCATCTGGGCCACCAGATTTTTCTGCCATATCACCCTCCTCCTAGCACAGCCTCGACAATGATCCCTTCAGCCACTCCCTTGGCAGTGTTCTCCACTTCCTCACACTCTTGATTTCATAATTTGGATTTGTTGGTATCCATTTCCTGGGTCCTACTATGATCCTGCAGATGCAGAATACATTATATACCTAGGAGAAGAAAAGGTGTGGGTAACTTTTATGCCACCTGCTCTGAATACCTAAAATAGGCATTTCTCAACCACACCATTCCCACCCTCCCATACAATATGTTACATATAATCTTGGCACCATGAAAACTACATGCCATCACTCTTCCTACACATAATTTGGCTCCTCCATGATGAATGCAGGAACTTAGTCAGAGCCAGGTCGTGGGTCAAGATGGCCAGGCCACTATCCAGGGGCACTAAAGCATTAGTGATGCCAGCTAAGGTTTTCACACCCTTCTCCTGACATATCTGTGAAATATAAATTGGCCTTGTTCCTACAGAAGCAGATGGGCCCTAAGGAGAAGGAAACACTCTCCCCACGAGAGCTGACCTCCCTCTAGTGAGAATTTTGGCAATGTGCACGTGCAGTCTCTACTGAAATTCTGAAACTAAACAATGCATTGCATGGTGCAAACTTCTGGGGGCTGCTCATTTATTTAATTATGTTTATGCCCTCTACTTGGCTACCAGGTATCTGGTTTGACAAAATCATAGGCACACACAAACTGCAGAACAAGAACTGCAGAGATATGTGTAAGTTGTGTGTGTGCGTATATATATACACATACATATATTCACATAACCGTGTGTATACCCCCCAACATAGAACTGTATTTAGAACAGTCGGTGAGAGGCTTATTTAGAGAAATAACTGATTGATTCTGAATCTATACATACTCTTTAGTAATATAAAAATCTGCTTTTCCCTGTCCTTCTATATAAAGGTCAACCAAATATTTAAAGAATTTTCAGTTTGAAGCTTCTGAGGCTTAGCCTCTTAACTATTGTCAGCTTGTTGTATGTCTATACAACAGAAGCTAACAATTATGGACATTCTGTTTATTTTAATTCAGTCAGCTATTAGAGACATTTAAAAAGGATTTGCTCAATGGCTACCTCCCAGCAGAGGCTGTTTGGAATTAATAGGCTCTGAGAGCTCTGACCTGTTGGAGGCTCTGTGGGCATTAGATTAACAAGGTGAGTGGAAGCATGGCCGGGGCAGGGAGGGGGGATATGGAGGGAGATTGGTGGAGGGTTGAACCAGAATCCAACTGTTGCATATAAGCCTTGATTGCACATGGGACTCCAGCAGATAGCAACTGGAAACTAGATTCAACTCACGTGTTTGAAGTGCTCAGTGTATAACAAACTTGTGAGCACTGAAGTGCTACATACTAGAAACAAATTTAGTAGCTTTAGATGAACAGATTTTTAGGAACACAAAAAGAAACAATCTCTTCAGGTTCAAGAATGGAGATTCAGATAGATAGCTAGATAGAAGATAGATAGACAAAAATGCAAAGACCTATAAGCAAAAATATTTCTCTCCATCTTCTTACTGAGAACATTAACACTGAATTAGTATTATGCAATTAGATATTTTAAATTTAACACAGCAATGACTGGTTAAGCTGATGTAGTGACTAAAATTCATCATGAATAATAATCCATCCCAAATTATATTTGACTTCAGATTCTTTCCTGTTTCTATAGAGGTTGTTAGTAGGCAGAAAACTGAGTGTCTATAAAGGAGATAAGATCAAGAAAGGGATGAGTAGTGGGGCGCCTGGGTGGCTTAGTGGGTTAAAGCCTCTGCCTCCGCTCAGGTCATGACTCAGGGTCCTGAGATCGAGCCCTGCATCAGGCTCTCTGCTCAGCAGGAAGCCTGCTTCCTCCCCTCTCTCTCTCTGCCTGCCTCTCTGCCTACTTGTGATCTGTCAAATAAATAAATAAAATCTTAAAAAAAAAAAAAAAGAAAAAGGGATGAGGAGTGACAGCATGGAATCCTTTCCAGCATCAAGGGGAGAGATAGCTTGGTCCACCAGTATATCTTCTATAAATCAAGTTATTCCTGGAAATTCATCTTTCATTATATTAGCCTGAAATTATCCCATTTCTCCTGTTCAGACCTAATTCCGGTCAGCATTCATATCAATTTCAGCCCTTCTCCCCATTATTATCTCTACAAGACGTTTCTTCTCTGACCTTCAGATTCCTCTCCTGACTCCCAAGTATGTCTCAACTGGGACAAGGTGATGATGGACAAAGCCACCAGTCCAGACTTCTCTTGCTCCTAAAATCCCAAATTCAGTCTATTGCCCTGAAGGGCAGCTCTCACCCTTTGTATGCCACGTCCGCAAACAGAGAGCTAGAGGACTCTGGGACTGTGGTAGAGGTTGGGGAAGGCAGATCCAGAAAGGGGCAGTCAAGGATACCAGGAGAAACTATTGTCCTTCAGAAGTGCACCTGGTGCTGGCCCTGTTGTCCTGTTCTGTAATGAATGAATGAAGTGAATACATCTAACTTCCTATGAATACAGTGACAAAATGCTGTTTCCTAAATTACGAAGATTTCATCATCATCATTGTCAGAACATAGCTTCATACCCAGAGTATATATTTTAATATATGAAATTTCTCCCCAAACAGAGGGCTAGTTCCTAGCACCCCTTCATATCGTTAGTGGCTATCAATAGGTTGGACACTCCAGGATTTTTATATGCATCTTACTTTAACATACTAACAATGAACAAAACCTTAATTTCAGCAGACAGAATTATTTAGTTTTACTTTTCAATATCATCAGTTCGTACCCATTACTTTAGTTACTTAAAAATCTCCCATGATTCCACATGAATTTCATCTCTTTTCCTCTGAGAAAAGATGTTTGCCAGCAAGCCTACTTAGATGACTAAATCAACAGACTTCTCAAAGAATAATAAACTTTTAATTTTTTAAAAAATTTATTTATTTGTTAGAGAGAGGGGGAGAGAGAGAGAGAGAGAGAGAGCACAGGCAGACAGAGTGGCAGGAAGAGGCAGAGGGAGAAGCAGGCTCCTTGCCGAGCAAGGAGCCCGATGTGGGACTTGATCCCAGGACACTGGGATCATGACCTGAGCCAAAGGCAGCTGCTTAACCAACTGAGCCACCCAGGCGTCCCATAAACTTTTAATTTTAAGTTGAATATAGTTTTTAAATGTTCTTCAAGCAATAACATTTTTAATAGATCCTCAAACTGTAATTATTAAGGATAAAAGGATAATGTCTTTAGAAATTAATCACTTCTCTTTTTTCAGTGACTATGAACATACCCATTATGTACTAATGCATGCATAGGGGATACAAAGTTGACCCCCCACCTTTGTGGAGTTCCCTGCCTGGTAGGAAGGGGCACATAACCAGAAATCATAATTGGGAAGATAAATGTTCACAGAGAGAACACAAATGAGGAGAAAATTACTGTGCCCATGGAGCCAAACAGGAAAGGGGCAAGAAAACTTTCCTAAGGAAGTAAAGTTTGAGTCTTAAAGGAGACAACTAGGACGATGAGGCAGAGAGGAACATTCCAGGGAGTGGCAGGTGTCAATGTGGTCTCCCTAAATATGGACCTGGGGTTTGGCACTGATTTTTCTTAGTCATGGCATATTATACACAACCCATAAAAGAAAAAAATTTGATTTCATCAAAATTTAACTCTGGGAAAGACATTTTAAAGGAAAAGTTACAAGGAAAATATTTGCAAATCACATAACCAATAAAGAATTTATATCCAGGAGGAGCAAGATGGCGGAGAAGTAGCAGCTGAGACGACATCAGGTAGCAGGAGATCAGCTAGATAGCTTATCAAAACATTGCGAACACCTACAAATCCAACTGGAGATCGAAGAGAGGAAGAAGAGCAATTCTGGAAACAGGAAATCGACCACTTTCTGAAAGGTAGGACCGGCGGAGAAGTGAATCGAAAGCAACGGGAGGACAGACCGTGGGGGAGGGGCCGGCTCCCGGCAAGCGGCGGAGCAGCGGAGCACTAAATCGGGACTTTTAAAAGTCTGCTCCACGGAGGGACATCGCTCCAGAGGCTAAACCGGGGTGAAGCCCACGCGGGGTCAGCGTGGCCCCAGGTCCCGCAGGGTCACAGAAGGGTGTCTGAGTGTCGCAGAGCTAGCAGGTATCGGAGCGGGGAAGCCGACTACAGAGACAGAGCCGAGGAGTGAGCTCTCAGCTCGGGGTTACCTTGGACCGGTCGCGGGCTGGGTGAGCTCGGAGCGCAGCCAGAGGCGAGGGATATGGGAGTAGCCTGGGCTTTTCTCTGAGGAGTGGAGCCCCGAATCTCAGCTCTTCCGGGCCGGAGACTAGGAGGCCGCCATCTTCATTCCCGTCCTCCGGACTCTACGGAAAGCGCTCAGGGAACAAAAGCTCCCGAAAGCGAAACCGAGCGGATTACTCAGCCCGGCCCCTGGTAAGGGTGGTGCAGCTCTGCCTCGGGCAAAGACACTTGAGA